>DWKW01001372.1:0-12846 GCA_018250115.1 Doberes anticus | reverse complement strand
ATGGCCTATACTCTCTCATCTCTGAGAGAAGACCCGTGCCCAGCAGTGGGACAATAATGGGTTGATGATGATGAAAAGTTTTCCAGAGCAAATCATATGATTTTTTTTGTACAGTTTTGTATTTACGTAAATACAAAACTGCATTCGTGTACTACAAAGTAAATAACGTTTATCTTACAATCGTTTAAAAAGCTAGATTACCGGATATGAATTTGGAAAAATAAGGCGTTGAAGTCTTTAATATCAAAATGCAATCACTATTAAAAAGACATCAACGATGATCGCTTCTAGTATTTGTACATTGATGTTTTCCATGTGGTTGACACATTGAGGTCATCTTGGTTTCATTACGTAACGTTGGCGGAAATGTGATGTCGTGTTAAATATTGAATTTTATTGAAAATTTGTAAAAGGATTTGTAATCTGCAAAACGAATATTCTGAATATGGATAGTACAAATATTAACAGGATCTTCTTAACGTTATTCTAAAATGAAGTCGTTGGTTGTAGGTGGCAAGATTTTTTTTTATCGATTTGTGTAGTTAGGCTTGACCTCATGAAGCTTAAGGCACGCCAACCACAGTGGGTCGTTTGTGCATACTGCAAGACGGTTTTTAATGGTGATAGAGTCTTATGTCGAAGGCTTGCCTGTGTCGACACCACTGTTGCTGGCGCACCTGTTTCTGCCATAAAACAGCAGTGTGAAGGGTGTGGTTAGACAGAAGATACTGGACAGGAGACATTCCAAGTTAATCCTCATGAGTATTGACGCATCCACGTACGACCCCTGATAGGATTTCCGTCCTAATTGAGGTTTGATGTGGATGTCTATGGATGCTCGTATGGTATTCCGTTTGAATAAAAAAAGAGGTCGCAAATTGTTTTTTTTTTTTCGCAATTGGCTTCTCGAGCCTATTCTGAAAATTTTTTTTTTTGACATGCAGCTCTGCATCTTTCAGATTCCATTTTTGTGTCCATGTGACCCACTATATAGGGAATCCTAGTGCGGGATTATGAGTCTGAAGCGGTACTTATTGTTTATCTTATGTATTAATTCACGACATGGTCTATCTGTGTGCCAACCTTCAATTAAATTTGTAGAACCGTTTATGTAAAATTGAGTAACATCCAAACATCTTTACAAACTTTTACATTTAAAGTAACGTAGGATTATATGAAGCGCGCTGGTGGATCGAGTTCAAATACCCGCACGCCCTCCTAGTTTTTCGAAATTATTATTGATAATTATTTCTAAATTATGTACGTATTATAAATTAATTATCCTTCGCTTTAACGGTGAAAGAAACCTTCGTGAGGACATCTACATGGCTGACAGTTCTCCATAATGATCTTAAAGGCATGAGATGTACGCCGATTTGCACTTGGCCAGCGTGGTGGAATAAACTAAAAACAACGTGGCCTTAACCCCCTCATGACCCGTGTCCAGTTGTGGGACGTAAAGGGTTGATGATGGATGGATGTATGGGGACTTCAACTTAGAGCACGTTATATCTGAAGTGATACGAATATCTTTAAGAATGTATTTACAATTTTACGTAATTAATTAAACATTTGTCAGAATAGCAGACCAAGTACGTACGAAAAACATTAATAATCATGTTGGGCTACAAAAACAGTTTTTCTGTTCACTTTTGATTAAATTTGCTTTAGGCAGAGAGAAAAAGTCACGTTACTGAATACCGAGTTTGGTTGCACATTCCTTAGCCTAATGACCCTAGAGTGACTTCTAAATATTTTATGTCACGGTGATGGCTTTTATTACGAGAACTTGTAACAACCGACACGTGCTGTATCTACCCTAGATTTATCTGTTACTAGATGATATCCGAAACTTCGTCCGCGTGGATTGGGAATATATATTTTTCAAGTGTCCAACGCTAAAGAAGCGCCATCTATTGAAACATTCATTTATTTCTTACCGTTAAGGCAGCGTTCGAAAGAAACGCATTAAATCGACCCTTTTTTCGTCGAATTATATTGCAAAATTAGTCTCCAAGAAACGCCCTTTTTAACAGGATAGACTGCAGTAAATATTTTGGAAACTGGATGAGTACCTTGTTTCGGAGATTACCTACATTCAAACTTACAAACTTCACATGCCTATAATATTAGTATACAACTGAAAAGGTCATCCTAACGTACAAACTTAAAGTCGGCCGCTTCCTTCATATATAGGCATCTAACTCTGTCGAAGCACATAAACGAATTACAAGCCCAATGATAACTTCGACATATGTACCTATCTATGTATGTTAAAGCTGTGTGATATATAAATCGTTGTGAGTGTCACAAACAACAGGTCTATTAATTGAAGCAACAACCGATGTGGTCAGTAAGAAGATAACTACGTAGGTACATCCGATTGTAAGCAGTGCCTTGGCATTACAAATACTTCCGGGCTACTGCGTAGGTCACTCATCTCTACGAGGAGTTAGTAGTATATTTTTCTATTAAGGCCTTTCCATCTCTTTAACGCTTTTAAGAAAACGAACAATCGCACGATCCTTATTCGTCGCCGTCGTCTCACGAATATCGCCAATAAGAAACGTAGATATAGGACTAAAATTTGAAAGGCTTTCTGAGAGATAATCACTTATTGATATGGAATTGTTAAAATAATTTATCAACATTATGGTTTGTTAGTTCCATACCGCATATTTCTTGGCCCCACTGTGGCGTTCCATGCTTTCCCCATTGTCAGCGAACAATGGCACGCTTACACCACATCCAACGGATGAGCCCGCGGACACGCTTGCACAACCTACAGTGACATTGTTTTTTTATTTACATAAACATTATTACATTCGTGTTTCATGTACCATGCGCCTGACCACAGCTTTGTAGGGCCTAAATTGATAACAGTAGATAAGAAACAAAAAGCAATCCCAAACTTTGTATTTGACAGATAAACTGATAACAGATAAAAAAATGTAGATAGACACTTTATGAGCTGAAGATGAAACAGTCCTTCGTTCTTAGTTCGGAAAAAAAGCCTATCGTTGTACGGTAACGTTATTTCTCCTGAAATAGGGAATGTATATTACCTTGCCTGCCCCTAATATACATATGTATTAAGTGTGAAACCAGCAGTCCGTGGAAGGACGGTAAATTTCGATAAAATCTTTAGACTTAGAAAAGATAAATTAGACAAAGACTTGAGATATTATCGAACTTTTTGTTTACACCTTTGTTTAAATTATTCGTTTATTTTTCTCTTTTTTTTTTACTGGGCGCCCATACTATACTATATGCAACGGTCATACAAAAACTCCCAATTCGCCTAATATCATCTAAAAGTAACTATATGATTTCAGGATATGCAAATCGTTAGTTTGTATAGTAATAATTGGCGCTGTGAATTTTCCGCTTCATTTTATTAAAGGTAACTTAAGCTGTATGTCAGTTTGCTAATGCTAAGTACGATTTTTTACATATTATGTATATACCATTTTAACTATGTTATTAATGAAACAAGAATATATACTTTATTTCGATATACCTACCACTTTACTGAATGGCGTATGATGGAAGTGGTTAATATCTAACAGTGATGATAATTTGATGATGGTAGAGTCATATATCGAAGGCTTGCATGCGGCACCACCACTGCTACGCATTCTGCCGTAAAGCAGTGTGAACACAAGTCGCGTAGCATACAATCCAATCAACGGATTTTTATTAGTTTTTTCTACAAATATATTTTTCATTTAATGTTATTTACACTCTGTAGCGTAGTTATTCAATAAAAGTACCTACCCTTTTTACCATGCTCCATTTTTTTTCTAATCACTTGCAAAAAATAGGTGCTACGCCAATGGTGAGCACTCTTGTGTTTCGGTTTTAATGCCTACACAGCCTAACTACACAAGACGAATACACTGGACAACAGACAGTTTCCGACTCCTATAAATTAAAAAATTAGCTAAAGGCTCATAATATAATAATAACACTTCCAGACTAGAAGTATTTTGCTTCAGCTTAACTAACAGTAATTTCTGTTGCGTAGGTCCTCCAGATCATAATAAATGATTGCTTTTGTACATATACTGATACATGCAATAGCAATTTGAATAGCGCAATAACTTTATTGTCCCAAATTCTGAATTCTACATAACAAAGCGATTTTGTAACTTTTTATCTAAATGGTTTTGTAACGCACTGGTAGATACGTTATATTTTCTAAATTAATGATGATCTTGCATCAATTTCGTTTGTCCACGGATGTTTCATTAAGGCTCAAACAATGGGCTATGACCCGTGATTGCGCCCATAAATGTGTTATAACTTTTTTTATTGTCAGAACATTTAACAATGGCAAGCAAACGAGTACTTAACTTCTAACCTTAGCCATTAAGTCTTGGTTCAATGTACTGACATTTAGTTATACGAGCTATATTATTGTTAAGGAAGGCTGAAATGAGAAACTTATTATGCCTCATTATATGCTAGGCAAGAAGTATTGTTCACCTTAAGAGGTGAACCATCGCCGCATGGAAGAGTCTACGGGTGTCGATGTTGATAGCTACTTTTTCCTACGAGATCAGTTTAGGGACGAACACTGCACCGTGCACCCGCTTTAAGGCGAGGTTGCGGCTGTCTGTCCACATAATTATTCTGATGCACACGTCCTACTGGTCGCCGAAGAAAGAAATCCGTCCCTAAAGATATGCAAATGTATTCTACTAAGTTTTCTCGTCGAAAATATACGAATTATCTACAGTACATTTATATCCATACATATACTCAATCAAGTTTTTCTTTTCGTACCCGTCTTCTAATATTTCTATAATGCTTTCCTATTTAAAAATTGGTTGCGTTTCTCTCCCAGCCCCAGCAACATGTGGATGAACTGTTAGGATGGGTGGCCTCCGCGTGGTGTGGCCGCAAAAGGTTGAGAGCATCTTTTAGAAGATTGTCTGCTATCACAATAAATGATACCTATGTGATTTTTTTTTATTCTAAACCACGCTGTTTTTTAATTGCATGCTGGATGCGAGGTCATCTATGACTGTAACACTATGATTACAAATAATATAAACTACTTTTCACAACCACTTTCATTGCCGCGTGGCCTATAGTTGTGTATTATTTTCGTAATTATTAGTGTAACAGGTAGAAAGCTTAGTGAGAACAATACTTTGTGGTGTACATTTGAGATGCGTTATCTTAGATGATAATGATGTTTAGCTTTCCACGCATTCCCTAGATACGGAATCCGGCCTGTAGCTTATAATGTCGCAGACACTTACAGCAATGGAGATCAGTGAACTCTAAGTGACTCTATACACAATTTTTCACGCCTTAACCTAATTTCTTTTCATAATTACGTCACACCCTACTTACGGTATGGCGAGACGAAGCGACGCGATGTCATTTTGTAGATAAAAAGCATAGTGAAAATACGAACACTTAAGAAGGATGCACTCAAAAGTCAAAATAGTCAAGTATATTTAGTACGTTTATTTTTATCACAATACGTTCTACGAATGTACGATATAATCAAACCTGATGTCTGACACTTAAATAATTTATCTCGGTGTCCGTTCCTCGTTAACCATTCACTTCTTTAACTAACTTTAATTAACTATTAACTTCTTTTGTTGATGTTCTGCTGCATTAAGTTATCTTTTTATCCACAATAGATTCATCAACCCATCATGGTCCCACTGCTGGGCTCTGGTCTACTCTCAGAGCTGAGAGTTTAGGCCATAGTCCACCACGCTGGTCAAGTGCAGTTCACATGCCTTTGAGAAGTTTATAGAGAACTCTAAGCCGTGCAGGTTTCCTCCCGATGTTAAAGCGAGTGTTCATTAAAGCATAATACTCACATAATTTCGAAAAAAAATGAATAGATAATTTTTGAGAAACAGAGTTGCGTACCGGGATTTGAACCTCAACCCACTATAACGGGTTCGAGATGCTTAACCACTTGGCTATCACTCACAATATTATGCCTGAACAATTTATGTTATTTTGATGGTAGTACAATCTTATGTTTGTGGAGATGTATTGGTGTATGTAAGTTATGTATTACGTTTATCAATCAGGATCCAATATAGTAACAGAATTCATTGTTTAATTACCACTCCCGATTCAAACCTGATATGTCGATTCTGCAAATGTGCAACGATGGCCGATCGTAAGCATTATATTCCATTGCCATATACGAGTATGTATGTACCGGACTTGACGATGAAATTTAAAACGATAATTCGGGATAACACTGTATTCCTTTGTATTATACCGATTGTATTGCGTATTCGGTATTGTTGTGGATTTTGTCGTTTACAAAATTGGTGTCAGCAACACAAAGGAAGAATTGATATTTGCTCAAAACGGTGCTTAACGCTTCTACGTTAAGAATCAATAGTAAAAATCTGTGTGTCGGCGAAGAGTAGGTATTTAACCAGCATAAGTAGGGAAATAACCATTAATTAACTGTAATTATTTTGTTAGGAATTGTTATAGCGGACTCATCTGATCTTTTATTTTTCCAATAGTAAATTGTTATGTCTGTCCTTGCCTTAGAAACTCATAACTGATTAGAAAAATCATAACTCCATCTCTTCTCACAGCACCGCATCTCTCCTCTCTACTACTCTCTTCTTTACACCATCTTCAAAATGATCGCCGTTAGTCCCAGTTATCGTTAGATAGCAGTCGTCAGACTTTTTCCGATTCCTTACATCTTCATGTTCATAAAGCTTGACAACATACGACAAACGGGTAGGCCTAAGTGGTCCAGTCGCAGACCTAATCTAATTCTAATAATATTGCAGCCATTCGCTCGAGCGTTCTATCAAACAAAACTTTCACTTGTATACTTTTGTAGGTATCTTTTTCTACCTCTTTAAACTTGTACTTTTACGGAAATACGAAATCCAATAGGAAGCTTTTGCAGATCTGCTTTTGCTGCCAAGTAGGTACTTTGCGACGAAATCGTAAAACCGTAGTGGTAGTCGTTTTTTAACTTCATTTTTCACGCTTAATGTGGTAAGGTATATAATTATAGTCATAGGCTGCAGTGATTAACATTTGGTTGTTGCTCAAACATCATTTAATTATTCATTGCTGTTTCAAACAACATTTATGAAACTTGAGAAACGCAAGATAGCAAACATTTGCTATTAAGATTAATATAAAAATTTATGTGTATAAAAATACTAGAAAGTGAGTAATAATACTTAATTGCCTTAATTAGTAAGTGCAATAAGTACAAGAAACGTAGATTACGAGTATAATACTATATAAATTAGGCTGTGACCATCTACCCTCATTTTCGCTCTGGTTACTGCATATCGTTCTTCCAAGTAGAACATACTAAGACACCTGTCGCGAATCGCAACCGTCTAGAATTTGACTTGAGCGGGGATCGTTTCCATTGACTGCACTTCTTATTGTCTCTTGACTTCCATAATTTATTCCTAGTTTCGGCACCGCAGTGAGAGGCAACCATTGTCTTGGAGCAATTTCGCACCAACTTTTTGACACTTGTTTTTTTTCCAAAACATTAAACCAAATACTTGTGCGGACAGTTTAGTTACATGTCGATATATTTTAGTGAAAATGGTGAGATTCTGGTGGCTGTATATATTTTTAGCGAAAACGGTATCGGCTAGTGATAACGAATTAACTGATAAAGATCCAGACAAAGGTACGTAGATCTATGTATAATAGAAGTGTATAATATTTTTTGTTATATAAATGCATACTGGCCCACAGCCCACGAACTTGTCAGCATATCTGAAGAACAACATCTTAACAGACCTCCTGGGTATATCTGCTGGTTCCACTGTACCAATCTTGTTCGAACTTATCGCAGGATTTAATATGCATTTAAATTAGCAAAGTTCTATTAAAATTTATTAAGCAGTTGTTGTGTGATTGGCGAACTAACAAACCGATTTTTTTTAAATATTCCATCATTATCTTTACAAAGAGCTACATACATACCAGCTCGTGCTTGTACCTACATTGTTGAGGACGAGTCTCGCAGTAGACGCCCTCAGGTCGGTCGCACAACCCCATAGTAGCCCTCTTCTTCTCGGGGCTGAGTTCCGTATTCAGGTCGAGGCTGTCGCTCACTCTCATAAGCCTGGGCGAGCCCTTACGGTTCCCCACAAAAAACTCGGTGAAGCTCGGTGAAAGGGCCGCATGGCCCCCAGCATTTATGTAGCAGCAGCAGCTTGTATATTGAAACGCACAAGTAAAAAATAATAATTGCGAGTAGGTCCTTATTAAACTAGTAACTTGTTACTTATTTCTTTCTTTGAAATAACAATAGTAAAATAAAAGTAATCGTTATAAATTACGCGGTTTCTGAACGTCATGTCTCAAGGTATTGTTTATATATATTTATGAAATGCGAAGATTCGCACAATTAAAAAATATATATATATAGTCTCCAATTATATATAATCTGTACTGGTCAATGACCTGTTACTTAAAAGCAATCGTTATCAAATTTGAATTAAAGTTTAACGTCATGGTAATACGGTTCATCATTATCAACAACCTATTTCTTTCCAATGTCTCTCGGAGGTAAAAAGGATTAAGCGATAATCACCACTCTGGCCGTGAACGAGTTGGCGGTGGTGCATGTGAATGCATTTTGAGAACATTAAGGAAGACAAGTACAAGTTTCATTACGATGTTTTCAAACTCTAGATAGCAAGTGATAGAATAATACGCCCATAACTCCGAAAAATTAAACCTGCGTGCTGAGGTTCGAACCCGCAGCCACCGGAGCGGTAGAACGGTTTCAAACCACTAGGGCTATTACTGCTCTTGTTGAATAATGGTTGACGGTAATAATGATGGTAATCATTTGATACGTAATGAAAATATGAAATAAAGAGCTAAATTATTTGTAAAATTTTAATTTTGATGACAACTGGATTAAGTAGTATCTAATTAAAATTATCAAGAAATAAAAAAAAATGTTTTTACTTTCATGCCAACTAGATGAGATCAAGACAGAGAGAAGAGAAAATTGGCATATATGCATGTATATGGTAAACCTCTATTGATCATAAAGTTATACGTGGAGTAAAATTTAACTCTAAATTCAAATGTTAAAGCGCCAACGGTCAATAAAAGTAACATGAATAAATAATGAGCGATTATTATTGTTCCATTGTATTTAAATGTTTGTGAACTTAAATAGACCGTGGTGTCAATAATTTGAAAGGTTTCAACTTCCTTGAGTGCTTATTATTTTTCTTGGAATTTTTATTAAAGTAGGTACAGGTATATGAGCAAAAAGGAACTAATTACATTAGGTATATTAAATTGTTTAAAGCAAAAATTTCATACGGATCTGCATACAACTCTTTTTCACGGTACTGAACACAATACAATAGAAGTGAAAAGAAATTGTAGGTTCGACTTGAAAAATAATTGCAGTGCAACTTTCTGTTCATCTTGATTTATTTTTATTGTTTGTAAAATTACCTACTTTACTTTGAACAATGAATTAATATGACGTGTGAGAATAAAATATTTAATTGCTAATAAAATAAAAGCAATAAATTAACTAAGATATCTATTGTATTACTAATTCAGAGGTTACATTTTAGGAACCTTTGACATATAGTTTATGATTTGAGGTTTAATATTACTTAATATCGTTGAGATTCGCGCAAATATCTGAGAACCAAAATGCTGTTTTGGTTTCGATTCTTAGCAGCATACAAATACCATGTTTTGAAATTACATGGTTATCGATTTGAGCTAAGGCAAACAAGTATGCAGGCCATCAGTTAAATGTAAAAAAATAGACACAACCTACAATCGTCTAAACAAATAATTGGCGTAAATTTTATTATTTTTTACTTTGTCGTCTGCTAAGTATTTACTAGTATTTTTTTTCCAGAATCGAGATTCTTGCCACTCTTTGAAGTAAAGCGGTTTGATGGCAGGCCATCCCCTATTGGCAGTCTTCCGCCATTAACGAACGTCCCCATAGCCGGTGAAAGGTGTTCAGCGAGGTTGGAGTCGGCTTTAGATCAATTAAAGAGACGAAAGAGGAATTATTCCAAAAGCCTGGACATGCCTTTGGTAAGACATTGATAGGCTTTTTTCACTTTTGTAAGATTGAGACTCTTTTTCACTTACATTTACAACTAGTGCTGACTAAAGGCTACTTTTAGCATGGAGCGAGATACAAGTTTGGTACACATTAAGTAATAAGTGTGAAACCAGCCTTGTGTGCAGAGATGGAAAATTTTAATAACGTCTAAAGTCTTTGGCTTATATACCTATAAAAAATACAGTGCTCGTTATTTTTTTTGGTTTTTTTTTTTTTTTCTATACTACGGAGGCGCCTACCGGGCAAATACCGGTCAAGTCCTAAAACGCTGCAACAGAACCATTCAAAAGTTGTTTTCGACGCAAATCGATCCTTTAATTCCATGAACATTTGCAGCAGATCATATGGAATCCAGGTTTCCATCTAAAGCTGTTTAGATAGGTTTCCAGAAGTAATGCAAATATATATATTTTTTTATTAGCAGAATAACAAACGAGCATGCAGACCACCTGATGTTAAGTGGTTTCTGCAGCCCATGGACATCCACACCTGAGGTTGTGGATACGTTGCTACTCCGGAGGACAACGTTGCAATGCCTCCCGTCAAGTGTCACCCTTCAAACCAAAACACAGCAGTTCTAACACTCCTGCTTTACGGCAGAAATAGGGGCAGCGGCGGTGCCGCCGCAGGCGAGCCTTCGACATAAGACTCTACCACCATCAAAATTTATTATGTTTCAATTATTGTTGCAGAGTCAAAGTATAGATCTCAACGGATATAGCTTATATCAACAAATGAGGAGTGTACCAGTCGACATGTACGTCACAAGGATGCGGGTTCGACTCCCACAAAACAGCAACTGGGTCAGAGTTGAGAAATGCTACTTCGATCCTAGAAATGTTTCACTCGACACCATGTTGCTGTTCTATGACCTCACTATCAGCGGAAACGTTGATTTGTATGAAGCTAACGAACTTGATCGAACGATTCCGTCGAGTAGAAGGTTAAGAAGGAACTACGCCGATCCGCCTTCTTTTGAAGCTTATCCAGAAAATTACGCAAGATCTAGAGGGAATGGCTGCAACATGATACTGAGGCTGAGAAAGGCCGGCATAGGCTTCCATACGACGCCGCTGAATCAACAGCCCGGAAAGTTCAACGTGAAAACCGACTCAGAGTTCGTTGAACCTGGATTTATCAGCGTATACGCTTACGGATGCGAGAAATACGTCAACAGGAATTCGATCAGAAATAAAGACAACTTGCCATTGAAACGTCGTAGAAGATCTGATGAGTTTTCATTTGAACCGCATCTCGACCAATCTGAAGGACCGGACAGTCGATCTTCTGATAACAACTGGGACATTGTATACGAGCCTCGAAGTAGAGTTAACTACGAAAGGAGTAAATTGTTCAGGCCAGACGACGATTTGGACGAAGTAGAGGACATTTCACGAGAGATGGAAGATATTTTTACGAAAGGTATAAGGACGTTGCTCACAACTTACATGAAGAAGGAACTGCAGCCTGCGATCAAAGAGACACTTATGAGAAATATGGGATATGTAATATCATACGGTTGACATCACTCACAGCCAAATTTATCCCATATCTAACTTATCTAGTAAATAAGTATAGGTATGGGTAAAATATTGTAAAGTTAAATAATATAAAATATGCCAATAAAATTAACTTTTTGTAGTTATTGTTTTGTATAGTATGTTGTTTTTAAAAATGAGTAAACAGTACCAACAACCATTACCACATTACTGTCCTACAGCTGGGCGCTGGTATCCTCTCAGAGATGAGAAGAATTAAGACCATAGTTCAACACGGTGGTCGCTGGGGTGGACTTCACATATCATTAAAAATATGGAAATCTTACAGATTACCTGCATACCTATCCTCATGACGTTTCCCTGTGTTCATGTGATTATTAGCTTTACATATGTACAAAACTTCCAGAAGTCGCCCCACCGGAGCGGAAAGTTATTTTGCAACCTCTAGGCTTATCACTGCGTAGGTACCTTATCGGTATGGTATTTGAATAAAAAATATTTTTTTTACTATCACAGTTTTAATATTATGAATCAATGTTTACAATTAAATGACAAAGCACACATTGACAAGATAGCACGTTAAGGTATATTTATTAAGTGATAATTTTTTCTTACCTGCTGTGGTACTGGAGATTTTATGTTGAATTTTCAGTCTATAAATAAATAATGCTGAATCGGGAGTCGGCAGTATTTGGGATTCCTCTGTAACACTGCTTCTAAGACTAGTTTAGATAGTTAGTTAGTATTGTCTATGGATTAGTTGTCGTTTATGTGCGCTGGCCATGGAATCAATATGTTTGTATGTGTATGTTTTTTCCATCAATATTTCTCTTCACTTTACCTTTTTGTTTTTCACTGCCAGGCAGGTACCTCGCACCACCGGTGATAGGCCTGAAGCATATACACAGGCTACAACTAATTGAGATTCCTACGTCAACTTCTCACGTATATTTTGACAGGGCTCATCCAGACCACTTAACTCTGCACTCAATCACGACATGAGCGGGCTCCAATTTCCAAAGGTCACATTTTCCCACTTGAATCAATAAATAAATAAATAACATCTCACCCTCATAGCCCCACAATAGGAATTAACCTGTATCGTGGGTGCCATGGACACACACAGAAACAAGCACGCAAACACCCAGACCGAGTACAAAAACCTAAATTCATCATTTAAATTTCTGCCCCGCTGGGAATCGAACCCAGGACCCTCCGAACGGCAGACCGCGCGTT
>DWKW01001371.1:0-12850 GCA_018250115.1 Doberes anticus | reverse complement strand
TTATCATTTGTTGGTGCTAGGATCTTTGGACATCCACATCTGAGGGTGTGTGTGGATGCGTTGCTACTCCTGAGAACTAAGGAAACACAGCAGTTCTCACACTGCTACTTTACGGCAGAAATAGATGCTGTGGTAGTCCCGCCGCACAAGTCAACACAAAACAAGCTTTAACACAAGAACACCACCAAATCAATCGAATCTAGATATTAAAGATCATAATACGTACGGTATATCGTCAAAATACTTTAGAAATAGGAAAGGAACCAGAAACGATGGTGGTAGAGTCTTATGTCGAAGGCCCGCCTGTGGCGGCACCACCGCTACAACTCTTTCTGTCGTAAAGCAGCAGTGTGAGAACTGCTGTGTTTCGGTTCGAAGGGTGTAGTTAGGCAGACGGCAGACCGCACATTGACCACGACACTATCCGGGTCGTATAATAAACGTCCGTAGAAAGTTATATACAGAAGAAAAATGCTATGGTAATTTGGTAAAATGGTAAATTATTGGTAATATGGTAAAATGTATAATATTATTGGGTAACGAGATAAGAAGATGAAACATTTTTCGTAAACGACGCTCGCTTTATGAAAGGTTTCTTAATCGTACTACGGAACAAAAACAACAAAAAATCATTGTTCTTCTCAATTTAATCACGGAATTTACAACCGTTTACGAAGGGGTAAAATTTGTACAATAGAATGCCCGCAACTTTCTCCATTAGGGTTCGGTCAAGAATCCAAACTTCGTTTATAGGATCACAGAACTGCCGTCGCTCGATTTTGGCGGCTCAATAACACACTCTTTGTTATATTTCTTTGGATACTTTCTAAGTTACTTTGTTATTGTTTTCGTTAACGTGTTGGGAAAAATAGTTTATTTGATAAGTTTACTTGTACGAGAGACGTATGTATGTAGATTTGCGTTAGGTGGTGGCTTAAACTACATATATATCTATGTACTCAATCTGGAATAAAACTAAGATTAGGATTTTCTATAAACTGCTATATTTGCTAACGCGAAGCGCCTTATACTTATTTTGGCGACTTCTTAGTCTGTTTATTTCTAAGTTTTATTAGAATAGATTGTAACTAAGTTTAGTTGTGTATTCTATTTAGTTGTGTAACGCCCTTCAGCTTAAACACCTTCATAATCTTGTTATGATTGTTAAGAACATTTTCATTGAGAGTACCGATTACTAGATACGTAAATATAAAAAGAAATCGTAAACATTAAAAAGGAAATCTGAGCTCAACTTTTAATGAAAAAAACAGTTTTTCTGTTATTTGTGGCCGACAAATCACAATCTCGGAGGGAAAGCTGGCAGTTTCAGATAGCACGGTAACGTAAAAGTTTGGTTTTTCTTTGTGATAAGTAAATAGAGTCTCGAGATAGTTCTGTACACAAAAGTTGAAACCTCCTAAATAAACTTTTCTTTGCACTAAAATAAACCCTGTTTATATTAAACTTCTGCCCTCAATTTGGCAATTTTTAAAAGTTTAATTGACCTGTATTTTCTTATTATTAAAACGGAATATCAAACAATATATAATATATAATATAGTTAAGTGGTCACTGCTGCCCATGGACATCCACATCAAACCTCAACTAGGATGCAAATCCTATCTGAGGTCGTATGTGTTGCTACTCCAGAGGACTAAGTTGGAATGCCTTCTATCCAGTGTCTTCTTCCTAACTAGGTACACCATTCAAACCGACACAGCAGTTCTCACACTGCTGCTTTACGGCAGAAATAGGTGCAGTTGTGGTATCGCCGCAGGCGAGCGTTCGAACATAAGGCTACCACCATCAAAAAAAATGCGTGCAAAATAATTTTGGTCAGGTTCAGTCTATGCTTATAATCATTTTCAATGTGAAAGTAGATAAATATGCAGCACATGCTTGTATTTTGCTCCTACGACATATAGATAACATTAAAACTTCGTCGCTTGGAACTTAAATTTTCTTACGTCGTAGAAACATTCTAGCACCAGAAAATAACCTACATAAACAGTACTCAAAATTTGGTAGACCAGATTTCTCCGGATATTTAAGTCACAGAAATGTTTTTTTTTTTAAAACGGTCAATTAAAATATTAATTGGTTCAAACATTTCAATGTTTTAATTGTGTTTCTTAATTAGGTTAACAATCACTCTTTTACCAACGCTTGGGCGGGCCATTAAGGCTATCAGTTTTGGCGCGAAGCCAACGCCATGACAGCTACGTTCGAAAACCGTACTAGCACCTGTTGACCAGCCGTATTTCTAAATGTTGAATCGCTAATCAGAATCTTGAGTTTTTAACACCTAAAAGTACGAATACATCCACTTCTACATTGTCAGGGTTAACGCACTTAAGCACACATTTTTATTAAAAATTTTGATAGAATAGCAAACGAGCGTACAGGCCACTTCCACTTTATATATAAATGTGTAGAATACACAGTAAATATATTGATTTTAGGAATATAAAGTGTGCGTAGTGTGTAAAGGAATATAAAAGATTTAATGTGTGTTTCGGTTTGAAGGGTGCGGTTAGGCAGAAGACACTAGACAGGACGCATTCCAACTTAGTCCTCAGGAGTAGCAACGCATCCACATACAGCCTCAGATGTGGATGTCTATGGGCTGCAGTGATCTTTTAACATCAGGTGGCCTGTACGCTCGTTTGCTATTCTATCTATTAAAATATTAATACGTGGTGCGGTGGGATGATTATACATATGATAGCAAACAGTAGTCCATATCTTTTTTTTATTAAGTGAAGAAAGAGAACCTCGTGAAAGTTGTGCCTTCAAAGAAAATAGGAAAATAATAAAAGAAACGACAACTTTGTAGGTTGATATTTTGTAACAGTTTGAAATACGAACGAATACAGTCGAACGAATCAGGAATCAATTTCAAATGAAAGGTATGATAGTAATTTGATTTTTTATTACTTTTTAAAGCAGAAAAAGCTACGAAAATATGAGACGAATAAAGAATAGCAACAAAGAGTTAGTTACACTAGATTAAAATGTTCTAAATTTGAAATCGTTTTAATTTTTCCAACAAATTAGTTTTGCCACGATTGTATATTTATTACAACTGTTTATTATTACAAATGTTTGGATAGCTAAATACTAAAAATATTTGAATAAATTATGTATACCCATTGAGGGAACAATACATACTTTCCCGTTCCATTTCACTAGGCATAAACAAAGGCGGCCTTTGTGTACGTACCTAATCCATGTTTAGGTCGATGGGCCGGAAATTTCAGACCCTTTCAGGATCACAATTTTTCCTCTAATGCCTTTTAATATTTATGGGTCGATAATTATTGACGATAATATCACGTTATGGAAATTAAAGACAAATAAAATTTATTTTGTAGATTATAACAAGATGTATCTTCATCCATTTAATGTTGCTTCGTCCATTTTCGTTAAAATGTGCCCTTGACTCTATGAGGTATACGAGTGAGGTCCCTAGAGATGTTTGCCCCTGGTAGCCGCCTCTAAGGCCAGCCCCTAACTACGACGCTGACAATATACCTTGTATAAACATTATATCTAAAACCATTATATTAAGTAATATTAGCGTAACATCCTGTTACCGAATTAAGTTATGAGCAAGCCCTAACAAGGAAGATTACAAAAATAAATAGCCCCAAAAAACGAATTATGTTTTTCCTTTCAAATGCCTAGAGGTTTGTGCTAAATTGTGACACTTGTGATCTTTTATCATTTGAGGGGCTTTATTTGAGAGAATTCAGAAAATGGCACGGGTCTTGACATATTATGGGAAGAGTATTTAATGTTAAACTTCTCATCGGTTTGTGGTGTAATATTATTTAAAAAAATATTTTCTTTTTGGAATAGTAGCACTTATCAGCTTCCGATGTGTCATTAGCCTTTGATTGTCTATTCCTGGAAGATGGTCTACACCACTTTAAAGGTGACTTCTAAGCCTAACGTACTCAAATACAATATTTATCGTTATGAAATGACATTTAAAATCCCCATTTAGTTTCAATCAAGTGTTATGATAACATTAACATTTTCTATCAATCAGCAGAAATTAAGTTACTCTGTTGGTTTGTAGCTTACTTATGTTTGTTATCTGCAATGTCGCCTCTATCTTCAAAACTATAAAAAAGGCTATAATTGGTGGGTATTGCAGATGTCGTATGATCATTTTCTATTAATTCAGATTTCGCTAGATCACGTGACTTTTATAGCGTTAGATTGAAAAGAAATAGGAAAATCAGGAGGTAGGCCGGTTCGGTGACAACTTGACTACCAAAACCGTTTGCTAAACGGCAGTCAACCGATACGTGCGTGTTTCTTTCTTACATAACATCTATTCCAAGGCTTATGTTGTCATAAACGGAACGCTCATGTTCAGCTTCGCTATCATCTCCTCCATCTACAACTGACATTATGGACGGAGTTAAATCTGCTGTCTTACGCATTGCAGGTTTACAAGCCAGTTATTGCCGTCCTCTTGTAATATCGCAGCTGTGCCAAATATTCGCAACTAAGGGATCTGAATTCGCAAGGTCGAGGAGCTTTTTGCGTTGTCTTTGCCCGGTTTGAGAGAGGTTGTCGGAAGCGAATGGCCTTTTTTGATTTGGCCGGAACTAATCCTTTTTACGTCCTATTGTTAAGCACAAGTCCCTTCCCGAACCTGCGCCTGACTCCCTTACGCTGTTATGGGCTTACTTCCCAACAAAAGTAATTTTAATCAAGTTTTATGGCTTAGTAGAAGTTAAGTGTTTCCAGATGGTTGGAGAAAATAGTCATGGATATGGCTACGTCCGTGACCAAATGGCTGATTTCACTGAAGGAATATTTGCCACACATAGGAGTCTAGAGCCTATCAATAGGAAAGGCATACACCTCCAAACGTTTCCATTTATACAAACTTTAACGCCTTGACTTAGCTATCTTCGAATGGTACTCGTAAATACGGCACTTGTGGTACGACCGTCGACTATCACACTATAAAATTTAAATTAAAAACTAGATCACGTGAGTTTTGTTTAACTTATGCCATTTCGTGAATTATTTTCTATTACTTAGTGATAAATTGAATAGAAAGCAATTTTGACCAGGCGCATGACGTTATCGCACAGCTTGAAGTACCTTTACGACACAATGCAGATCTGCAATTCATACGGTTTTGGGTTCGATTCCCAGCGAGAGAAATCCAAATGGTTTAATGAAAATTCTCCGGCGACTAGCAAAACATTATTACTCACATACCATGGCATGTGTAATGGTCCTTTTTACCATATACGTGCATAAAAATCTCATAACCAGCAAGTTCTCCCCATGTTCGGCTCTCAGCCGCCGTATAATATGAGGATTATGTGTAAATATAGTCGGACACGATATTAAATGGCGTTCGCTCGTCCATCACCCCATATGACGTGTCGTGAGGGAAGCTCTGATATTACGTTACATTACAGATAAATATAACAAAAATAGGCTTGAGGTTATAAACTGGGAATCTTTGAAATCGCTCTTTCATTTATCAATAAAGGCAGTAAAATGGTGGCGGTGATATCGACTATGAATAGGTTTCTGGACACATTTTTTACTTTTATTATGTCTGTTCATCTGTTTGCCTGTCAGTTCGCCAGTGACGTAAAAACTACTTAATAGATTTGAATGGAAATTTAACAGTTAAATAGTTATTTAGTTATAAACATTCATTTAGGTAGACTTACATATATACTGCTATGTTTTGCAACAAGAGCGGAACACTAGAACCAGAGGTACAGCTTGATGTACTTTAACAGGTTTCCTGTCCAATGAATCACATATGATTCATGCCCATTGTTTTACTATTGTGTCTACTTACGGGACAACGAAAAGGTTAAGTATGAGCCTTAATATACGTGGGTCAATTAAAATGTTTTTTACTCTAATACGTCTAGGGTCCAGTAGCAATATGAAAATGATAGCTAAGTGGTTTGAAATAGTCTTCCAACTATAGTGGGTTCCGGTTCGAATCTCAGCACTCACCTTTAATTTTAGAAGTCATATGTACCTACATATATTACTCTACTTATTACTTATAAACAAGGAAAACAAAATAATATAAAATTTTATAAAACAACAGAAATCGGCTCTTTCATAACATGTCAATGAAAGAGCTATTATGTATTGTAACAGAGCCTGTTTCTTTTCTTTCGTTCTTGGTTCGACTTTTTTCATTCACGAAGGTAATCTTAAACAAAATACCCGATTTTTGGTGAAAGACCGGGATATGGATTTCAGATACTAAAACCTTTTTGGTGTGATCTGGTGCATATTGAGAGAATGGGGTCTCCAAAAGTGAATCACTAGTGAATCACTCGCGCTCTGTGCCTTTTGGGACCAGTGGTGAGTACTTCACTCGAGTAACTTTTTGGGCGCAACAGAGTCATAAAAGAACCAATGAATAGAGCCTCAACTCTGATCGCCCGCGACCCCAAGGCCCCAACGTCCTGGGGACTACTGGCGGACGCACCGGGGCCGTGACTACCACCATGATAGCTCTGTATCCGAACCGCAGCCTTCTCCTGGTCTCCTGCTAATATCACCGACAATATACATTGATAAAACGAATAAAAATACTGGTTTTAATTAATAAACATTTCGAATTGCGACTGCACGCTGAAGAGGTTACCAGGGCGCCATACTTGAAGCCTACATTTTTAATTGAAACACGTTTCGAATACGAATTTCAGAATTTTTTTCAACCTGTACTGTGTTGTTAGTTTTTTCGCAACGCTCCGTATAGCGTTTGAACGCTTACGTTCATGTTTTCTTTTTGTATTCACGGAATAGCAAACGAGCAAGCAGGCCACCTGATGTTAAATGGTTACTGTAGCTCGCGGACATCCACATCACACCGTAAGGACGGAAGTCCTATCTGAATTCTGAGGTCGTATATAGATGCGTTGTTACTCCTTAGGACTAATTCGGAATGCGTCCTGCTCAATGTCTTCCTACCCCCTTAGTTAGGCGTTGAAGGTGTTTAAGGCCGGTGCCTAACCACGCCCTCCAGACCGAAACACAGCGGTGTTTACATTTCTGCTTTTTACGACTTAAGACTTACTTTAAGACTCCTACCATCACCACTATGTTAATTTATTGTTTGGTGGGTATTTGGGTATTGCTAGGTTTGAGTATACTGTAAAGTGAGTGAAAACCTAATGGTTAAGAAGCTTGATCTCCGCTCTCGCACCCCTAATCATTACAAATTATACACCCACCCAAAACTGTCTTATTACTAGGCACAGATTTCTTCGCAGAGAAGAGAGGTTTTTATAAATTAATCATTATTCGCTTTAAGGAAAACATCGTGGACGAACCTGCATGAATGAGAGTTCTCCAGAAAGTTCTCAATGACATGTGAAATCCGCCCATCCACACTTGGCCGGCATTGTAAACTATGGCCGTTTCATCTATGACCCGAGGCGACCCGTGCCCAGCAGTGGGACAGTAATGGATTGATAATGATGTCGATATTAATACATTAATGATTTATTAAATTTTGTTTACACTGAAATTGCATCAGAAGTCAGGTCTAGTCTCAGGTCTGCTCAAGTCATTTCACTGTGAATACGCAGATCTTTGTACAATATCTATTTTATAAACATATGAACGAAGCTTACTGTATAGTTAAACCAATATAAAAAAAATAGTCAATTTACAGGACTTCTTAAAATTCTCTCAAAATATACTTATATTTAACTCAGAACATTTATTACTCTGTCTCGAAATTTTGAAATGACAAATCTTAAATTAAAAGAATGCTGAGTTTCTGTTCGTCGGCTTTCTCTCAGTCTACGAGCCAAGAAAGAATGCACAAACTGACCTGGTTTAATGATACCTACCAACTTTTTAAAATATTAACTAACTATTAATATTCAATACCAAGATTTTAACAAAAAGTTGTTATATTATGGTTTTATGTTTCTGAGTAATGCTGTATTACTAATACAATCTTATTTTTTTTTTATCATATAATTTTGAAGAACAATTAATTAATTTGAAGAATGGACTTAAAAATTTATGAATCGATACCATGTCTGTACATTGGTGATATTTTTTAAATAAAACTGATAGAGACTATTACAGGTTTCAGAACAAAACACATAAAAAAAAAAATCGCGCAAGATATTCTGAATAACACAACACTATAAGTTTGACCAAAACCGGTCCAGTCAAGCTTAAGTATCTTTTTTAGTATATAATGTACTCGGGAATGGAAATTGACTTGGATTTTTTAATTACGGCGATAGGAAGTCTAGTAGTTAATACTGTGATTTCCGATGTGATATATTAGCAGAAGCCCCTCTCATATCGAGATGTCGAGTGCCTTCACTCTAGTTAACAATGGTTTAGTAAACTGCTAGTACGCCATCCGCGCCATTTTTGTTTTATGTCGTTGAACTTTTGCGTCGTAATTTATGTGGGATGAGCGGATTTTGTGATGAACGCCGCTTTATAGCCGCTTTGTGGTCTAAACTCTTATCTATTAGAGTGGTACTGCTAGACACGGGTCCTCTCCTCTAAGAGTGAGATGACGAAAATTACACAAAATAAACGTGTTGGATTTTATACCTCCTTCTTGAAACAGATAATAGTTTTACAGTTGCAAAGTGCGAATAAAGCAAACAAAGTATTACAGTTAACACAATTTACGATCTACATGTAATGCCAATACTTGGCGTTAATAATATAACAAATTGAATAATTGTATCGTACACATTTGTTAAATAGAAACCATAATACCGAAGAGCAGATTATTACTTCAAACAAAATACCAACAAATAAAATCTCTTTAAACCTGGATGGTTTAAGCGTTATCGGGGCTTAAGCTCATGCAAGATTTATTGTTATCCAATTTGCATACTACCGCTCGGGTTTTCACAATATTTATCCAATTTATACGATCAATGGTATTTATGGTTTGATGTGGATGTCCATGGGCTGCAGTGACCGCTTAACAACAGGTGACCTGCATGCTCGTTTGCTATTCTATTAATATAAAAAAAAAAACCAATCATGATGAAAATGTAACTAAATCGTATCTATTTAACTAATGAACGAGAAAAAGTAATTTGGGGTCGCCAAGTAATTTAGGGTGCACTGCAGATTTTTTTCTGGATTCTGACAGCACCATGTCAGACGAAATGGCAGTAATTGCTCGCGGCCCTCATGCACCATTCTAAACTACTTATGGATGTTATAATTGTTAATAATTATTTAGTCTTTATAAAATGTATAACTTATTTGACGTTACTTGTCGTAATTACATCGAGAAAAAATTTAATATAATAAAAACGCAAAGTAAAGCACTCTTTACAAAAGCTTTATCACAAAGTCATTTCCTCTGTGAGATTCCAATTATTCCCTTCATTGGACGCAAATTAAAGGTATCTCATCTTCCGTTCATTATAACTAAGGCCTCTATTCGTAACACTTTTATATTAATACTCTAAATCTCTTTCTCTTATCATTTGAACCAAATTGAAAGCACATACACGAGCTTAGTAGTGTTTCGGCTAATTGAATCGCTTGCCTAACAACTTTACTTACATATACGAGTATATACAAGGCTGTGTAGGCTGTACAGAACAAATATCGATAATTGTATGACGTCATCAAGTGTGCCTCAGATATGATCAGAGGCTGCTTTGTACTTATTGAATCCCTAATAATAAATAGGAAATTTATTTAAAAGGTATGAACTTCGCACATTTTTTACAGTGCTAATAATAATTAGTCGTCGATTAATTTTTTATTTTTACTTAATTTGAAATAGGAACATACAGTATTACATTTGAACATCTGTGTTTTGATTGACTAACTTTTCAAGCAATTTGACTGACACAGACTACGTTCTGAAGTAGCACAATACCTACAATTATTTACAACCTTTGTAATTTTGCGCCCGGTTCCACAATAACAAATCTACGAGTTGTTATATTATATTGCCAAAGAACCTTTGCATCTGCTTTGTCTCAGTAACAATTAGTTAATAAAGGATTTACAGGCAAAGTATATGGAAATAACTCTTGGCATACTAGTAAAATGACCGATAATAATCGATCGGTTTTTCTACCATCAACTCAGAAAATGTAGTTTCACTCGACTCAACTTTAAAACTTTATTAGTGTCTTCAAAAATTAGACTATACGTTGTTGAAATTAACATTTCTTTAATCAATAATGATATATTGATTAATCCACGATTAGCAGTTAGTAGAACTGGCTGTGCCTCAACGTTCCACTGAGAGATTATTTGAAAGTATCTGCTGTTTGTCTTTACTTAAGTGGTTTTATTTAGTTGGCTAGTTGGGTGAAGTTTAATGGTGTTTTTATTTGATGGAGGTAACAGTATACTAAGAAGGATAGAAGCTGGGGGAATAGCGACGACTTAAAAGATTATTGAGGACTTTATAACATTAAAGACCGTTGTAGTTAAATTATGTGATTAGTTAATTATAATATAATATTTGTGACTGACTAACATACAGCCGTTCGTACATAATATTGTCTATGTATATATATATGTTTTTTTGTTATTCACATGGAAAGCACAAAAAAATCGATTGAGTCGTACGATAATTGAGTGTTGTGATATGGATATGTGATTGTGATATGGAGTACCATATGAGTGAAAAAAATACCGTTTTAATTGACCTTCTGCGTATATGACGGCGCATACTACAGAAAAATTGTATTAATTTAAACTGTAAAAGTACCCTTAAATCTTTTAAGCAGTTTTTATGTGATTGGCGAACTAATAAATAAACAAACAGCAAATTTAAAAAGTCAGTTGATCAGTAATCTCTAAATAAAAAAGCGTTTTCATATTCCAAAATATTTACGAAGATTTGCCAAATGCGTGCCTAGACTGGAGAACTCTCAGGGGTGCAGGTTTCTTCACGATGTTCTCCTTCATCTTTAAAGCAAACGATTATCCTTTTTTTTTATATGTACATCTTTTAGAAAATTCTAACTACGACTATCCCGACTTAGTGGCAAGAATTAAAATCACTAGGCATTAGCTGAACAACTTACCTTTAATTAATCTGCGGTTAACAACCAGTACCGCCGGCCCTACCCCAATATTTTGCTAAAAGGTTATTAACGATGTCTTCACTTAAGTTGTTTAAGTTACTTGGTAAGTGGTTCCACTTACGTCTTCTAAATAGAGCCTTGAGTATCTCGGTGCAGCGTGCACTGGAAGTTTGGACATCCTATATAAGGAAGATTATTATATAAAAGAAGGAAGATACCTTATATAAAATAAGATATATATGAACATTTAAAGAAAAACAGCTTTTTAAAAACAACTGTTTATAAACTCACGGTAGAGTCTCATATCGAAGGTTCGCCCGCGGCGGCACCACCGTTGCCCCTATTTCTGCCGTGAAGTAGCAGTGTGAGAACTGCTGTGTTTCGGTTTGATGGGTACGGTTAGGCAGAATACACTGGACAGGAGGCATTGCAACTTAGTCCTGAAGAGTGGCAACGCATCCACACACAACCTGAGATAGGACTATAGTAATATCTGAGGTTGGATGTGGATGTCCATGGGTTGCAGTGACCACTTAATATCAGGTGACCTGAATGCTTGTGTTTTACAATAAAAGAAACTCCCAAAAGACTAAAAATATACATACATATGTGTTTAAACGACTTCGTTCACGTGGTCTTCAACACGCACTCGTGTACTGAAAATTCTCGGACTTCTATATATACTATATGAAATACACTAATTTGTTGATACGACTTGCGCCACCTATTGTTAAATGGGTATAACAATTTAGAAACGTTTATGTCACGAACGGAAAACAATTCACTAAAGTATATCTACATGACTGATATTGGAACGCATTGGAGACAGACAAGACATTGATTTTTAAATATAAGACAATAATTTTAAAGTTGCCAGTATGATGGTGGTCGGGTCTTAATTGGAAGGTTCGCCTGTGGCAGCACTATTGGTACTTATTTCTCCAGTAAAGAAGGTGCGCTCGCACTGCAGTCTTGGATTGAAGGGGGTCGGCAGAATCTACTGGACAGGAGGCATTGCAACGTATCAACGCATACAACCCCCGGTCCTGTTTGAAGTTTAACTTGCGTGTTCATTTGCTTGCTTTTAAATAAAATAAAACTGTACTTTGGATACTTCCAGCCAGTTGCCGCCAATTAATGAGTAATTACTAAAAGTAACATTACTATTGGTAAATGTCACAGGATAACGACTATATCGAAAATTACTTCTTATCGCGTTACTAAATTAATCGCTTGTACATTTATTGGTCATGGACTCATATTATTTAGTATCTATAGTTAGTATAGATATCGTCTCCCAAGCTACCCCTATTGCTTCGTATCGTCCAAATATTTAATGGCCGATAAAAAAGTATTGTAGCAGTAAAAAGCATAATACCATCCGATTGGTTACAACCTCGTAGATACACTGCGAATAGATATATTGTAGCCATAATTATATTTTTCACGACGGGAACAGATATCCGGCTCGAAGGACTACTATTGTTTGTATCAAAGATAAACATTTTTCATTTTATAGTTTTACTGGACTTTCGGTAGCGGCGTTGTCTCACATGAGTAATAAAACAAAAGTAACAATTTCAATTAACTTCCTAAATGTAAATGGACACTGAGGGGTCAAGCTAGAGGACAAACTCTGGATTATTTGGAAACTGAAAATTGGTAGCAGTACATATTGCTTGAATTATGTTATCTATTGTGCTAATTGTTTTACTACCTATATATAAAAAGAAGCCCATTTGTGTTTGGTCTTAGACAGAAGTGTAATGTTAACTTCTCGTTAA
>DWKW01001370.1:0-12851 GCA_018250115.1 Doberes anticus | reverse complement strand
ATACACAGCCTTAGGGCGATTTTTCCTAATGAGACGCTTTGCATCGAGTTCGTGTAGCCGAGCCTCCTCGAATGTGGTGGTTGCCTCATCAATTGTGTTGCGCCATTCTGGTGCCCTCTGCTGCCCACTCTGCTGCCTAACTAAACCATGCAAACCAAAACACAGCCGTTCTCAGACTGCAGCTTTACGGCAGAAATAGGCGGCAACGGTGGTGTCGCCGCAAACTTTAGACTCTATCACCATCTATTCTTTATACCACTGATAATTAACCGCACCCCACAGGCTATTTATTGCATCATGCAATGGTTTGAGTGATTTTAGCTTTAATGTTCAAGTAGTAAATTAGACGATCGTCATTTCTTGCCATCTATCAATGACATTGATTGATTGCTTATGGATAAAAACTCAGGAAATCCCTTTGCGCGCACTTTAACCCAATATTACTCAACGAAAGTACAGGTTTGTTTACGTTATTTGTATTAAAGGTTTAAAAAAATACATTGCATGATAAAGGGTTTATATTAATAATCCAAGTCCAATATTTTCGACAAAAAGAAAAATTTCTTACCTTTATCACTCGATTATAAGAAATATATTACTTGTAATTTAGGATCATTTCAAACACAAAAAATAACTTGCCTTAAATAATTCCTTAAATGATGACTACAATTTGTATTAAAAATGCGTATTGCGAACTTACGTCTGTCGTCATTGGCGAGTAAAAAAAAAAATTATACATATTTCGTGTCTCATAACCTCCGAGTTTAGCTAAAAAAATCCTACTCGTACGTCACATCCGCTGACCATTGCACACCGGAACTTAGGGGAATGACCGCGTCACCGACTAACCGCGGTATCAAATAATTCGAATATTGACTGAAGTGCGCGAATTCATCAACCGTGAATCCGTGAGCCACGCTGAAGTATGCGGCTACTGCACACCTGTCCTTAATGATATAGTCAACTTTATTTGCCCCTTTTCAACAGTTTGACTTTTTAAATATAATGGGTATATGATATTGGGCGCAGAATGAGGTTTATTACGCAGTAATCGTTCCACATTGTAGACATGTGCGAGCACGTGTTGCGAGTTCGCGTAGATGTGTAGATGTGAGCTTAGTTTTTGGGGCAATTACTAGATACTTCTTTAATGGATGTTACGCATTTGCATGACGATAAACAGATATTACTCCGCATACATTTTCGTTTGAAAATCGGTAAACGACCTACTTAGGTGTTAAAATAAACAGTAAACTTTTTCGGGTGGGGCGTGACTTGTATAATCGTTATTTTCTTTGTTTAAACTTCACACGCTTGGTGGTCACCCCTACTTGTAATATATTGAATTTATTCATTCACCCTGAATTTCAGAAAGATCATCCAGATCAAGAACATCCAGAAAGACCGGAAGACATACATACCCAAAAAGATATCAAGAAATTGTATTGACGGTGAACTTCATTTAATTAAATAAATAATGTTTCACTCATAGCTCCTTTCTAGACTTCTCTGTGTCGTGGTTGAACACAGAAAAACAAGAACAAGAACCAGACCAGAATCAAAATTTATGATTAAGATTTCTGGCTCGTCCGAAATCGAACCTAGGGCCCTCCGAAGTTTAGACCGGAATTATCACCCTATGCCATACGGCTTGTCAATAAGGCTCGCCTTACAGTGACCATCGAAGTTTAATTAGGTGAACCTCAAAGTACCTACGGGAATAAGGGCACCGTAGGTCGGGTGGAAAGACCACCTCTATAGACATATTTAGTATCCGCGTTAAGTAAAAATCTTTTTTTTTCTGAGAAGTTTAGATAGGTCGTATGCACAAAGTTTATAGGCAGGTTTATTGAATAATCCCATAACCACTATTAATATAAAACTATTACATAATTGTAACAGGTCTGTTTCAATAAACTGAAATATTTGAATTGTATGAAATGTTGAATGAATTATATTGAATGAAATATTTTTTTTTATTCTAGGTAATATCGATTATTTACAAGTATACAAAACTTTTTTTTTCTCGAATTATTGTATTTGTGTGTTTGTTCAATAATCACACAAAAGTTTCTACTTAGATTTTAACGGGACATTCACAGTTAAATAAATTATCTTAAATACTGCTATATGTATAAATAAAATCAGTACAGTAGTTGTCTAGTAAGAAAATACATTCACTACCTAACGTTTGTCTCGAACAAGTGTTAGAAATTATCACCACTGATAGGGTTATCTCTATAGGGATAGAGATAACATCCTGCAATTCTCATTGTAATTGAAACTTGAAACCCTACTAGACATTTTTTTTTTGATTTGGCTTTTCTTATATGAAATGTTATTAACATAATAAATGCAAACAAAATCATACATTAATTCTACTTACGAACATTTTAAATACTTAAGCCTAATCTTTACAAAGGGCATATATATGGTCAACAGCTTAAAGATAGACAACTTAGCCGTGGTGAAAATAAAGCATGTTATTATATATTACTCAAAAACGCCGATCACCCGTAAGACTAGTTCTCACGACACGTTATCGTCACCTCAAGGAACTTGGTTACGGCGATAAGCACTTATCTGTCGTCAGCCCTACGCGGTTATTTGTTGACTTAACACCGTAAGAACCATAACTATAAGTTTTTTGTGATTAAAATATGGAGGGAGGTTTAGGTACAATATACGTATCATAAAACTTAGGCAATAGAAACCTTAGCATAGTTTAGCCTGACGAAACCAACGAGAGTACGTTTTTTAATATATAACATAGATTTGTAAAATCTTTGAGTGAGCATAAATAGTTCGCTCTAAACGTATCGCGAAGTACGCATCCTTTAAGATAAAAGTCATTGAACTGTATATAGATTCTCCTGAAACAACCATTGCGCTTACGTTGGAAGAAATAATGACTTCACTCGTTGAGGAACGCTTTTATCTTTAACGTTCAACGCGTGAAATATGATTTGTTTTTCTATCAAACAATGAGGAAGTGTTGCAAATACATTTACGGGATATATTTCTTTCTCTTTTAACGGCTACGATAAAACCAGTGCATTTGTAACGACCGAAATCGAATTCAATTGGAATAGGTATATCGAATGATGCACGGTGTGGTGAACGTGGTCTGTTTAACTAAGCAACACGACCATAAACCAAGAACTTATTACAGAGTATCTTTATCACAAATTCCAATCGCTAGTTTTAAAAGGTTGCAATTCTCCGGCTGGGTACCTTTTACCACATATTTTACTACGACAAATGATAAGTTGCAATGAATTAATTTTGACTACGTTTATGCACACATATACATACATGTACGACGTTTGTTTAAATCTGTTATCATTTTAGTCTGTTAAGATCACAAACAAATTAAACGTCCAGAATGTTATTATTCCAGAAAAATTGTGGCAAGTCCATGAACGGTGCTCGAACACGATTAAACTTAACATTCCGCTGCTCAAGTGTAGCAATAATGGTTCGTTCTTGAAAGCAGAACAGTGTTTTTATTATTCATAGAACAAAACAGGGTAAGCAGGTCTCCATTGTAGTGTCGGTACCTACAGGGAACAGGGTAACAATGAATTGGGGGCAGGTAGCGGGATGCGGGCTCGCAAGATGTGCGGTAACATGTGCATCGTGATTTTACACCACCCGGCGCGACAGATGCTTCGAATTTTAAAAACGGAATTCGATAGCTTGCGCGTAATTTGCACAGATTACGTACATTTGGACGCCTGAGAACTAACAGGTGCTAGAGAAGTTGAAAGTACGTGTAGGATAATGTTACCGGTTACAGTAGGTATGTATATATTTTGTAGGTTACCGCATTGATACGCGCTGGAACCTTTCTGTTAAGCTCCTGACTTAAATCTTGAAATAACATTATACGGTCCAGACGCGTATCATTGCGGTTAACATCTATTGTGAGAAATCAACAAATTAAAGCGAAATTCACGGTTGTACTACTTTTAATATGAATCCTTCCGTGCGTGTCTAAGTCTTTTATCGATACCGATTGAACCATAGAGTACTGAGACGGCAATGCTGGGTCACATTTTCGCTTTGAATAATAATACTTTAAACCGCCCGCGATACACCTTTGCGCAGTGAAGTTAACGAAAGGCTTTTAATTATCAAGAACCTTTTTGTTCATATATTGGTCGTTAAAGTTGAATGTTTTAGCTCCGCAGCTGCCGGGCCACTTTCAAAAGTGAAACTACCCGTTCTCGTTGAACGTATGACGACTTTTAAGTATACATATAATTCCCACATTTATAATATTATTAACCGAGTTAAATGAAATAACTTCAGAAAATACTTAATAAAATGAATAAGTAAGTATCAAGTAAAGTACCGCAGTGTCTAAGGAAAAAAAGATAAGGTAAGGAGACAAAAACTCCAACAAGAACACTGGCCACTTAATACAAAATATTTCTATGAAATAGCAACTAAGAATGGTGAAAACATAAAGATTGATAGCTTACGTACGTGACATTACCGGCAGTAGATCACCGATATATCATATTACTGAGTTGCATAATAAAACCGATCATCGGAGAGATCTAAGTACTAGTGTGATGCTAAGCATGTCAACGTAAAGGGAGGGTGGCAACCACGCGTACAGTGGACCGCTATATTTAGGACTCTCTTGCACACCAGCGGTCCGGCGACGTGTGAAATTGTGATGTTAAGGCCAATGAAGCTAATCAATACTCCGGATAACCGATATATTATCGAAGAACAAAAAGTTTATAGGTCACTGTCAACGTGTAACCTTATAAACACCGTAGAACAAGGCAAGATAAGGCGTAAACTTAAGCTATAGTTTCAGAATACTAGAATTACGTGGACTCGTTTACGCTAAACGCAAAAATATTTTAGTTACATGACTGTTAAAACATTGCAATAATATCACGTTACAATCGTAAACAAAACCATGTCAAACCTTAACAATCTCAACACGAACAGAAATGGTCACTGGTTAAGCACAAAAGTTTTAAAACACTGAACAAAAATCACGCAACGGATCCCCAATAACAATAGGTCCAGAACATTTCACTCGGAGCAAACCGCGGAGTTCCTGCACATTGTGTGTGCTTGTAATGACTGAGGGCAGTCATACAGACCTACAGTCGAGTACTAATGAAGAATCGCCGGAGCGTCACATAATTTGACGCGACGAGTGTACGTACGACGCGCGAGGAACGCGGGCTCGTGGCAACTGTTTACCAACGGCGCGCACGGCCCCGGTGCACCCACCACCGTGCAAGCCACAACGCTTTCATAGAAAAAATGGGCACGTACAAGATAAGCACTATCATATCGGCCGCTTCGGAGCAGTTATCGTAGCTGTCGAAGTCGCACAACCCACATTGAGCAATATTGCTGGATGAGGAAGTAAAATATTTTGTATGCCCTTTTTCATTATGGTAATAATTAAACAGTATTGGAGAATACAAACATGAACAGCAAAACACAAAAAAAAATATTTCAACATTTAAAGAAAATCGCAGAGAATTTAAAAGTTTAGTAGACTAAATGATTAAGGTAATTTTATTACTCAATACATATTGGGCTGTCATAACGAAACTGATTTAAAAAGAATAGCCATTGCGTTTTTTTTTCAGCTATAGCTCCCTTAAGCATTGCAATGAAGAAATATGAATGTTACAAAAAAACGGAAATCTATCACAATTAGTAACGCGAATACGCTTGAATAAATAATTGGTGGCGGTACAAGTACAAGTATTACCGAAACGAGGGCACATGTGTACACGATAGTTTGATAAACATATTCCTTTTTCCCCGTTTACATATAAACATATTTATTATATAATACAGCTTTAAAGAATTTCGTCTGTAACTGTGTTTATCCGACGAATGTTTTCTTATTTCATGCTACACTTACAAAATCCGTGATGGTTATTATCACGGCATTTAGGAAATCGATTGGATCTTGTTTGTTAATTCATTGCGATTCATGCAAAAAGTGTGTCAAGGCCGAAATTAAAAGGCCGTAATGGTCTAAAGTCAATCGAAGAATTCTTTAAGATTAAAAATATAAAACCAAACAATATAGCAATTATCATAGCATCATAAAATAGTTCAATTACAAAAAACCAGGAAAAACTATACTGGTGCTAATTTTACAATAATAAGATTTTTCTATGCTCCAATCACTTTGTACATCCATCAGCAAAGCGTATGAAAGCGGACTAAATCCGAACTGAGTCGCGGATAAGCAATGAATTAATGAATCTGTGAGATGAAGAAAGCATGTTTACACGCGGAGATTTATTGCGGCATCGCCGGAAGAACCGAGTAAACAAAGGCTATAATTAACATATGAAGATACTATAGCTAAGGAACGGAGAACAAGAAAATAATTAAATCGTAATATTTTTACGGGTGAATGGAGTCGAGTCCTCCATTAAAAGTATTGTACGAAGAAATAAATGTATGTATTATCTTAGCTAATAAAAAATAATCCTTCGGAATCATATAAATAATATGTTTCTAAATTAATTGCCAGTGTCCACTGCGTTAAATACAATACTGGATAGTCAAATTTTGTTTGATTTTCTGTATACCTATTGTAATTTAATGACATAAAAATAAACTTTATTGCAACTGTATTTAATATCATATCTGTTCTGGCCAGTAATACTAGTTCATATGGAATGTCACTATTATTATCTATTGACGCTTTCATTAATTAAAATAGAAACAAAATTAATTTGAGCCCAAATGAAGAAGAAATTCCTTTTCTTTTTCCCTATCCTCAACATAATCATCAAGGCATTAGGGCTCTTTCAATTTAGACGTTATGTATTGCACCGCTGCCGCGCGTTGTCTGTGCCGCAGCATGGCCGCTGTAGTCTGGCAGCAATCCGACATCAACCGTCTAATTTGTTACCGTACTGTGGTCGTGCGTGCTCGGTACCGGCGCCGCACTGCGCGCTTGACGTTTAGGTTGTGTGGAAAACATCAACTGTCCGTTACATCAACATTGACGACGCCCGTACCGCTCTGGCGCCAAATGTCTAAATTGAAAGAGCTCTTACTGTCCCACTGTTGGGCCCAGATCTCCTTGCTGAGGAGGATGGAATTGAGATTGTTGAGGTCATAGTCTACTTCAAATGCTTCTTGAAAGCAAAATTATGTGGCACAACATTTAGTCACGCGGGTTTCCTTGTTAAGTTCTTCTTCACCGTTATAGCACGTGATAACTTATTTCTTATAAGCACATGGTATCGAAAAATTATAGGTGCCTGCAGGGATTACAATCCCGAGCTGCCGGAGCGGCATGTCGAGTACGTACTCGTACATAAAATTGAACTGAGTGATAGCCTAGTTAGTTTAGCATCTCGACCTCGTCATGGGTCGAAGTTCAAATCACGATGCGAGCCTATATTTCTCGAAATATTGTCTATAAAAAAAGAAATTATGTGCGTATTATGAATTAATTATCACTGGCTTTAACGGTGAAGGAAACCATCGCAAGAAAACCTGCACGCCTGAGAGTTCACCCTAACGTTCTCACAGGTATGTGAAGTCCACCATTCCCCACTTGACCAGCGTGGTGGACTATGACCTAAACTTTAATCTCTGAGATAAGACCTGTGCCCAGCGATGGGACAATAATGGGTTGATGATGTTGAAAATTGAACCCTGTCTGTACATTGATGAGATGAGGCTGAGATGTTTCGTTATAAAGTTACGTTGCAGCTCATTGAAAGATAATCTTCTAAAAGAGAATTACAGACAAGTAAGGCTTAACTTTAAATGTGATACATTTTATTGCTACTATATACAAATAAGAATAAATGTATCTTTTTGTTCCTTTGAGTATCCTAAATTTCAACTTAGTCACAAAAATGTAAGATAAGCGCACATGACATTTTCCTATCCATCTTTAGCCAGGAACCCCAGCACAGTAGGTTGGGAGGTATTACGCAAGAACAATACATGATACACGAATGTTATGAAACAGCTCTGTTCCAGTTTGTGTGAAACGGCACATCTGCATTGCCACCGGATTCGGGGTTTTGGCACAAAAATACCATATCCAGGCCAAATCAAAAGAACAATATATTCTAGCAAAGCGAACGCTGTGTTCGATTTATTGAAGATTTATTACAGGAACGATAAAATTTGAAACGTGAATAAATTGATGAAATCTAAAATAAACACTGCAAAGAAATCGATTTTTCGTCCGTCGGGAATATGTAGCTGGAATGCGCAAACGATATTAACAAAAGTACACTTACGAAATGCAAATGCAATGCAAAATCTCAAGTACTTACGTATTATGTATTTCAAATAATCTAATTGAAGCTAAACTATACATTCAAATATCTATAGTTATAATAAAGCATCCTAAGGTAGATAACATATAATTTTTATTACTACAGATTCGAGTTTGACTGCCATAATCAACTGCCAATCACAAATAGAACCAAAGTCCTACCGGAGTTCGTACGTGGATGCGTTGCTACTCCTGAGGACTCTGTAGGATTATCCAGCGAATTCTGTCTAAGCAAACCTTTCTGTCTTCAAACCGAAACATAGCAGTGCTTACACTGGGTTCTTTACGGCAGAAATAGGTGTACTAAGTTTTGACGAGTTTAGAGGGCCCTGGGTTCCCCATTCCCAGCGCAGCGGCAAGAAATTTGAAGGCATGGTTGATACATGTCGAGTCCATCCCATAATTTAATTACGTTTAGCTAGTTTTATATAAATAAGAACCCTAATTTTTACCCATTAATTAACCTATAATCATATAAGAGAACAACGACGAAGTAGGTAATTGAAACCTGAATGAGACAGAGAGACATACAAAATCTTTCCAAGAACGACGAAGGCGCGAAGTCAAAATAACTTCATAAACAAACAATACGTTCACGCGTTACGAATTACTAGTGAAGGGTTGTCAACTTGTAAGCATTTGGAATTTTGGTAAAGTTTGAAATAAAATTAATATGATAATTAAATCATAGGAACTATTGTTTTAAACCAAGACTCCTTTATTAATGTTATTTTGCTTTAATATTAATTTTAAAATAAGTATATTATTTTCTCAAATGAGTTTTTTTTACAACAATATCTCAGTGATAGTGTTACTCAATAAACTCATGGGCAATTTATGTGTATATTTAATGCTTATTTGTTTTTCCGATTCCAGTTATTTAATTTTGCGGTTAAAGATTTTCAGCCATTTATCACATTGCTGATCTTTTCGTGTAATGAGTTTGGTGTGAGCAGCCCTAGATACGGATGCAGCGTTGTAACGGTGTATGTATTCACAGCATCACATTAACGTCGACGTCCGGTCCGCTTGACGGACGGTGGTCGGCACACGATAAGAACTGCCACTAATTTCTTTTTTATTATTAGTATCTGTAATTTTTCTAAATATCTTTTTAATTTAAGGATTTTTTTTTAAACTGCAACCGCGAGAACAAATGTAATTATAACGATTAAATTATCCACACGTAGAAAATCTTGAAGACTTCTGTGTACGCGAATAATGGATCGTGAATTTCTCTATTTCAAATGAGATTAATTAATTAAAAAACCTATTAAGATCTAAGATATACCTTCACCATCTCAATGTTGTCTATGTGTTTAATTTAATTCAACGCAAATCAGTTGAATTCAATTTGACGCAACGAAGTAAAAAGCGGAAAAGAGCGTGTTTGAGATTTGTATCGCGATGAGTCGTCTGAAATTTATGTAGTAACATTATTTTTAAGTGCTGCTCTGACCGAGACCGAGCTTTTGTTTTACAGAGCGGAACAAATGTGGTCAAACGTTTTCGTTTTTAGCCATGCCTAGAGCTAATTTTTTATCTCACTTTCCCACTTACCGTTTGCTCAATTTTGAAATCCGCAATTTTTTTTTTATTTTCTATTTACTAAACCTAAGCAAACAGACAGACGGTGCCACCTGATGGTAAGTGGTCACAATCGCCTATAGACACGAGCAACAACAGAGGAGCTGACAATGCGTTGCTGGATTTAAAGGAGAGCTCTTTTAGCGCCTTTTTTGAAGAACCCCATGTTATAACGCTCTGGAAATGCCTCAGACTTACTCTCAGAAAATCGTTCCATAGCTGATACGAACTGGACTTACCTGTAACAAAGAATTTTTGGTTAGTTAGTATATTAATATGAAAAGAAAATATATACGAAAAGAGCGTTTGTAACTTAATAGATTCAGTAAACACCAATTTAACATAATTGAATATATTTTTTTTATAATAAATATAAAAGTATTTTTACCTACTACGGTACTTTAAATTTACTATTCAAATAATTTTGGAATTAAAACTACTTCTAATGCTATCTTTGTAAACACTTATAAACTAGAATTCAAATAAACTATGTGTTGACACTGGAAATTTTGATCAAATCAGATCGCATGTATAACGAATTTATTGAAGTTTTGGTTTTTCAAGATATTTAATCAACACCTTTGATCACGCAGGTATAGTACCTTGAGATGGAGATTTAATTATAGTAAAAAATGAAGAATCCAGAAAAAGAACGCTTGCCAAGCGTCAACCCCCAGTTATAATAAAGCCTTATACTAACTCTTATGACTTGAAAGGGGGAAGGTATATACCTATCTGGTACATGTATCGAAGCTTGCCTCACAGCTAATGCATTTCATATCGCGGGGGAGGACAATAAGGCCATCGCCTTAGCGAAGAGTCAACAGAATGGGTTGGCATCAATGCTAGCCCAGCGATGTACCTATAAGCCCACACGGTGACTCATTCCGTGAATCATTGTTTTCATCGGCGTAATGAAAAGATCCGCACTTCAATTACTAAGTTAACCGCAGCTTGGTTTTGTTTGTTCTCGGAGCTTATTTGTCTCGACGTTAGTCCTGGTTTATTGTTGTCCTGTGCAAACGTATATATTACCTGTGTCTGAAATAGACTCTATATCAGCCTATCAAAGCGCTGTTACCTATTTAATGTCTAATACGCGTGGATAACGGTACATAACCACAATTTTCTATTACGGCTGATGATTCTTATCACCGATAGGTATATACGACAACAAAACTGTGAATGATACTCGTTAAAGAGTTGTCCATCCCATTGTTCTGAATTGTTCAGTACAATCGTACACAGTTTTTAGACATCGTCAAAACATTAAAAAAAAAAAAAACAAGAAAACGCCTCCAGGTTTTAAAATCACTTCTCAGAAGCTTATCTGGTAAAAACAGCCAAGAATTTAGTAATGATCGTCTTCCGAACGTGCCGGCTACTAGTTTTTTGTGTACTGGCCAGCGCTCTCTCTTCCACATTCACTCGAGTCCAGTTTCCGTGGACGATGTGACATATACGGCAAATTAAGTGCAATATCACGCGCATCCGCCCCATATCGGGGTCCATTCGGAAAAGCTGCATATCTACATACAGATAGGTACTAGACGGACAGACATGGGAATCTTAGAAGCAGATAGAAATAAGAAGTCGAAACAAAAACCAGTAGCATCCTCATTAGCATACGCTGGGCGTTAATTTTTATTTATTATTCAAACGGAATAGCAAACTAACATGCAAGCCACCTGGTGTTAAATGGTCACTGCAACCCATGTTCATCCACATCACACTTGCAGCATATACATACAGAATAGCTGGTAACAACAAATTACGGAATAACATGCCGAAACCCACGCTATTCTAATTTCTGTAACTTCGTGTCTGCTAATGAACGCAGAAGTAAGCAAGGCCGTACCAAACAATGAATCTTAGGATGCTTGATTTAGCCTCAGCCTACTCTCAATAAGGCCTATTTTGATTTTTATGTTCACATTGTTCTTTACATTACATTTATTGTTTACATTGAATGACTTTTTAACTTTTAGTTTAAATATATTATACATTTTTAAATTAATGTAATAAAACTGTTCACTTCATTTACGTATATATTACTTTATTTACGTATCAACATGAAGCGACATTTTTATGGTGGCAAAGCCTTATATCGAAGCGGCGCGGCGGTGCTGTTTCTGCCGTAAAGCAGCAGTGTGAGGATGCTATGCTATGTTTCGGTTTGAAGGCAGAGGACATTGGACAAGAGGCCCTCTAACTTAGTCCTCAGGAGTAGCAATGCATCCACAGACAACCTCAGACAGGATCTTCGTCCTAGTTAAGGTTTGATTTGGAAGTCCTTGGGCTGCAGTAACCACTTAAGATCTGGTGGTCTGTAAGCTCGTTTGCTATTCTGTTTATACAAGAAAAGCAAACTAAACTAAACTAAAAATAAAAAATAAAATTTACGTCTACTACCTTCACTAATTGCATCAAATTTGCATAATCACGTCATTTTTATTATTCCAGATAAAACCAGGAACGCAAACAATAATATAGAGTTCACATCAATAGTTTATCACTTGAGTTTACCTGCAACTGATTGATTAGCAGTAGCATTAACTGTACCTACATTAGATAGTATGTAAAAAACAATGTAACAGTTGGCAAGTCAAATAAGGACTAATACTAATACCATTCTGATCATAATATAATTATAATCATGTTAATATGTATGTATTTTGGTGTTTTCTCGTTATGCATCGTCGCTTTTTTTATGTAAACAGAATAGCTTGAATAGCAGTAGAGCTTGCAGGCCGCCTGATGTTAACCACATGTCGTCTGCCTAACCACACCCTTCAAACTGAAACACAGCAGTTTTCACGCTGCTGCTTTACGTGGTGCCGCCTCAGGCGAGCCTTCGATATAAGACTCTACCACCATCATTTACAACTAGCCAAAAATTCTGAGGTGTGTCTTTAAATCCCAACGGAGTCGCATATGGATGTCAGGGCGACGG
>DWKW01001369.1:0-12857 GCA_018250115.1 Doberes anticus | reverse complement strand
GGTCAGAAATTTGAATGATGAATTAAGATTTCTGCACCTCGTCTGGGTGTTTGCGTGCTTGTTTATGTGTGTGTCAATGGCACCCACGACACAGGTTAAATCCTACTGTGGGGCTATGAGTGTGATACGTTATTTATTTAACAACAGGTGGCCTACATGCCCGTTTGCTATTCTAATAACGTAAAAAAAAGTTGTAGTCTTCAGGGGTATCAACACATCTACGTACGATGATTGGATGTGGATTTCATTGGATTGCAGTTGACACTTAACACTAAATGGCCTGCTTACTTTCTTACATTTATTATAACACCTTTACTATGAACAATAGATGGAGGTAGAGTCTTATGTCGAAGGCTCGTCTGCGGCGGTACCACCGCTGCCCCTATTTCTGCCGTAAAACAGCAGTGTAGTTGAGGTAGAACACTGGACAGAACGCATTCCAACTCAGTCCTCAGGAGTGGCAACGCATCCACATACAACCTCAGATGTGGATGCCCATGGGCTACAAATACCGCAACATCAGGTTATTCTATCAACATGTTCAAAAAAATTCAAATCCTTAATACAAGATTCAAACAGCATCATGTCTTCTCACCGTCATTTGTCATTAATTATCTACATTGGGATGTTGCTACCGCCATCTGGACTAATTACAATAACAATTAAGTGACGAAAAAACAATTTAGCTTAGTGTACACAGCGCAAAAAGGTAATTACCACCTTACTGCGGCCTCGTAACTGTCTGTTATAGTAAATAACAGCTGAATACGCGTTACGGTTACAAAATTGCTTTTACTGTAGATAAGTGGCTGCGGAAGCTTTTTGTCAGTTAATGGAGTTCGTTAACAATTTTTGTTGTTAGGTATGCGTAAAGTTCAAATGCTACGTAAGGATGAAAAAAGGTCATTAAAATCTATATATCAATAAAATAAAATTGGAGTGTCTGTTTGTAATATTAAAATAACCACTTTTTACTAAATGCATAATATGTTATACACAGTACATATGAGAAAATATTTTTTTTACAATTTTTTTCTGTCTGTCTGTTTGTTCCAGCTAATCTGTGAAACGGCTGCGCCGATTTTGACGGGACTTTCACTGGCAGATAGCTGATGTAATAAGGAGTAACTTAGGCTTTTATTTTAGAATTATCTGTGAGAAATATGTACAAAAACAAAAAATCGCTGCACAAAATAGAAGAATTTCATTAAAATTAGTATAGGTATTTCTTTACGCGCAATACATAATTAATAAGTTAATATTGTAAAATCTGCGAACTGAACAATAACTTTTTTGTTAAATTCAAGCGCGGACGAAGTCGCGGGCACAGCTAGTACTTTATTTAAAGTATTTCATTGAAGCAAATTTTAGCTGGCTTTTAAGGTAGCGATTGGAGACCGAAAAAATTTGCATCCCACCTCAAATAGGTTCAATCGTCAGTTCTTTTTGTCCCATTACTGGGCACGAATCTCTTCAAGGACTTAAAACACCTTTAAGAACATTTTGGCTGGTGGTGGAGTCATATATTGAAGCCTCGGCAGCACCACCAGTGCACCTATTTATGCTGTAAAGCAGTCGTGTGAGAACTACTGTGTTTCGGTTCGAAGGGTATAGTTAGGCAGAAGATACCGGGCAAGAGGCATTCCAACTTAGTTCTCCACGCAACGCATCCACATACAACCTCACATAGGGCTTCCGTTCTTTTTGAGGTTTACCACTTTACATCACGATGTTTTTCTTCGTCGTTAAAGCAAGTAATCATTAATTTCTATTCCAATATAATAAAAAATAAGTGCAGTGACAGTTGCTGCGTCTAGTAAACGTCAGGAGACGAAATCTCTATAACTTATCTTCAATATCCATAAACAAATTGGCTCAAAATAAAGGTTTGAATAGAATCATAAAAGGCGTGTACGTCAATAAAATTAATATTGGCAGACGGAAAGAACAAAAGAATTCCTCTGGATATTGCTTTTATGGTAATCAATTTCATACAGCTCGGAACGCATAAAACAAACGATGTACGACAGGCTATCGGACATATTTCCGAATGCTCCTCCAATTTGTCAGAATTTATTATGAAACGTAATTTATACGACTTTAATAATTACCCGGATAAATTCCTCGAATTTCGAATTTTTTTACTCAACTCGAATGCTGAAATTTTTATAGAATATTTTTCATTCTCTCGGCTATAAATAATATTTAAATTAATCTCCAGTATTGAATTTCATTCTAGTGGATGGAAGGATAAGGGATAAAAATGACGTACTTTTAAAAAGGATAATAAAAACCTCAATAAGTTTTTTACTGCAACAACTATGACGTTGATATGCAACAACGATCTATATAATGGAAATGCTATTGGAAGGTCATGTTGATCGTTTTTTTATTAGTTTTTATTTTGATGGAGTAACAAACACGTATGCACGGAAACCGACACCTCAACTCAACAACAACTCACCTCAAATAGGAATGAAGAATCGTAGGTTGGATCGTACGTGAATACGTCGATACTCACGAGGACTAAGGACTGAGAACTATTGGAATGCCTCCTGTCCCGTGTATCCTGGCAAACCACAGTCTTCTATTCAAAATAAACCGAAACACAACAGTGTTTATGCTGCTTTACGGCAGAAATAGGTGCAGTTGTGGTGCCGCTGCAGGCGAGCCTTTTACAACAGGATACCATAAGACTTGCACATTCAAGTATCCAGCCAACTAACCAACTAGAAAATATCATTAAAATCTCAATACATTTTTTGTATTCAATGTTATATCCGACAAATTGAAATATTTCGAATTATCACGTCACGTCACGTCTGTAAATTTCTTCATTTTGACAGTTTTTAAGCAAATGTTTCATTTATTATTACTATCAATTCGATAGACAAACATATGTATTTGTTTACAGAACAATCAAAACTAAAAGCAACAAAATGAATCAATTTACACCAGTTCGATGCAATTAAACGCGCTGCGATTCGAAATAAATTCCAATCTAGACTCGATTTTGTTCGGGCCGAAGTGAAATTTTAATAACGAATTCCACGCGAGTTAAAATCAATGATTGCTTTTTGAAAGACTTATGTATCTGAATCCGCAAATATAGGTTCTAATAGTTCTTTAACCCTCTGCCACTAGGAATTGGAAGCCTAGCTGTACTGGAAGTCGGGTAACAATTTACGGAGGTCCGGGTTCGAATCGGCCGATCACAAAGCTCTATCTGTATTCTACATAAATACGCTCAAAATCGATTTTAGTCCTCCCAATGCCCCTACAATCTTAGAAACTAAAGCATCTAAACTAAAGCACTTTTTTATATGAAAAATTTAAAGCACTTTAAGATTCGAAGGGTTTGGTTAGGTACAGGACACTGGACAAGAGGCATTCCAACTTAGTCCCCAGGAGTAGCAACTCATCCATATATGACCTCAGATAGGACTTCCGTCATTGTTTAGGTTTGATGTGGATGTCAATGGGCTGCAGTGACCACTTAACTTCAGGTGGGCTGCACGCTCGTTATTATTCCTTCAATGTAAAAAAAAATACTATAAATAATTCTAATCTGATGGTAAAATTCTTAGCATCCTTCCATTCTTATTAATGGAAAGATCAGTCTTTTTGTAAGACTTTTTTCTATCGAATAATGGCCTCATTAACTAGCCATAATTAGTAATCGGTGTGAGCATCGCATGTGGATTAGAAGCGAAAGGAAAACGATGACTGGACGCAGCTTAATCTCCCCTCGCAAGGTCCCTGCGCGGCTAGTGGCCAAATGAAGCGTTTGAAAAACGAAGTTATTTAATAAAGAACGTAATGTCTTCATAAATAACGTTGTATTTTTATCTTTTTTTTTTCCGTTTACGGATTCTCTGGGATCTCTATAGAAACACAGTGCTACTTCTGGATTAGTGAACCCTGGTTCCCTTTCATTCTTTTCACCACCAAGTCCCCGAAGCCGCAGCAGCAGGTACTGCTTTAGATAGGGTTTCTTTCCTAATCGCTGTTCAATGTGGATGTCCACGGTCTGACTTACTCCTGCTTAATATAAAAATACTCAAGGATTTCAAAAATTCTTACATATTAAGCTTATCAGTTTGCTTGATATGAATTTAATACAAAAATCAGCATGCAGTTGTAACATTCTACAAGATGCAGAGTACAGGATGCGGGGGTTATAAACAAGTAGCAGGCAGAAAGCCAAAAGCATAAATACCGAGCAATGGCGGCACGTTGCTTGATTTATCGACAATTCGGTTTTTGATCAAAACTGTAAATACTCAAGGCGTATAGCTTAGTGTGAATTTCGACAGTTTAGGTATGAAACGAAATGAAAGTTTTCCGCCGAAAAGTTAAGTTTTGGGTGAGTAATAAGTATTAATTGTACAAATATCTTAAAAAATATTAAACTTTTATGTCATTACGTAGATACTACTACGTAGATGTAATTATTATGAAAATCTTGAATTTTCGTAGCTAGGAGTTAGAGAATAGTCGTGGATTTTCACACGTTTGGAAGTACTACAGAACTATTATTAATTGGACAAATATCTTTGAAAACATAAAAATTTTGTTACATCATGTAAGTACACACGCAACTTTTAAATGAAAATCTAAAATTTTCGTAGCCTAAAGAGAGTAGTCGTAGATATTCGTATGTCTGGGATTAAGATTGAACTATTTCTAATTGGCTCATTTTTGAAGTATACAGTATAATTTATTATAAGAATCTTCAATTACACAAATTAACAACATTTCCTATAAAAATGAACCTCAGCTTTTCAATTTATATTTTTACCTAATTGCGACGTCTACGTTAAAGTGGGAAGTTTTGTAAATTAAATAAGTAAGCTATTCAAAGTGAATAACCCTTTAGCGAGAGCTAGACGGACTCGAGTAGTGGGCGGGACGCAATTCCGCCCACGACTATTTGCTTTACGTGCATCTGGGAAATAGTATTTGCTATTTGCAATCTTATAAAAAAAAAATTATTTGATAAAGAGTAAAAGATACTGAAAATTATTAACAATTTAAATATGGTAATTTTTTTTATTACATGTGGAAAAAAGGCATCCATGCCAGCAAAAAAATATATAAATTTACACCAAGGTATAGCTTATTTTATTTTATTCATAAAACTAAATACTGATTAAGAAATAGGAAGTGTCTATCTGATTTCTATTTCTCAATATTTTGAAATAATTACTTCACTTACTTAAGATAAAATTTTAATGAAAAAACAAATTTAAATTTACAAATTTAATTACGTTTATTTATTTTTTATATTAATACATACGAGTACATATTACTCGTATGTATTTGTCTTGAGTTTGTACAACCACAAAAAATTAAAGGCACAACTTCTTTAAACATTCAACAGATGGGACGTCCTAAACTTATTCTGCTTTCGCAATGCATCATTCCGGAACACTAATGCTAAGTGATTGATGTCGACATCAATCGTCACACGTAGTTTGCACCTTTTGTACGAAAATCCACTTTTCTTTGTAAGCTGTTAATATACATACATACATTATTCTATATTTACTAGTCACAGCGATTAAGTTTCTAAGGGAGCAATGTGTATTGGCAACTTTGACATTTATAATCTACCGTGACGAAAATTTGTTTCGAAGATTTCCTATAAAATTCGGTAAGTTTTAGCTATAGACATATTTTTAGAAAATCTAAATTTTTATTAGATCTCGACGTTTTAAGATGAAAAAAAAACCGGCCAAGTGCGATTTGGACTCGCGCACGATTACCATTATCTATAATATCGATCAAAAACAATCACGTTTGTTGTATGGGAGCCACCCTTAAATGTGGGTTTTATTTTAATTTAATTATTTATTTTTAAAGTGAATATACAACTAAATATTCTGTGAATATTTCAGGTGTCTACCTTTCCTTTATCAATATCGAAAAAAACGAGCAAAAAAATCAGGTTGGTTGTATGGGAACCCCCTTAAATATTTATTTTATTATGTTTTTTAGTATTTGTTGTAATAGCGGCAATAGAAATACATCATCTGTGAAAATTTCAACTGTCTAAACTGTCAAAAAACAGTGACCGCTTTATACGGTACAAAGTCATCTAGTCATTATAACATTACATAATAAAAAATTTAATTGATTCTTATTTCTCCGGATTATTTTATCTACAAGTAACAACGAGGTCCATCTCAAAAACGAAACTTCAATAATTAAGGATAATCAGTCAATAGGTATCTAACAAAGATTTTTCTAACTAGATATTAATATACTATAGCAAATATAAATTTCTAAACAGCACATAAAACAAGCACCAGATGGCATAAAAGACGCAGTTACCTTAATCCTAGAAGATTTAATGGTGGTATCTATTGCAGTCTTATTGCTGAATAGCCTACTGTACCTACGTTATAAAACAGCCTCGAAAGCTCCCAGCGACTAGTAAGTGCAGCGTCATAATCGTAAAGCGTGCGGAAACGAGCGTTTGGCGTTAATCCCACATGTGGCCGAGCGCCGTCCTTGCAAGATTAAAACAACCCATTCGAGCTCCACGTGGCATAAATTCTATAGACATACGGACAGTTCTTGCCGTATATTTGCAGTCGCAGGTGCGGTGTTGTTCGCTCGGTTGGAGATATCGGTAATATCGGTAATCGGTTTTCTTTACCTTGCTATCTTTTTCATCCATAACAGGAGTTATGACGAATGATGGAAGATTTCAATTTTTGTCTTTTTATATCGATTGGTTTATCACAGTAATTGCAGCGTCATAACGACGCGTTTGGCGTTAATCTCCTTGTTGAAGTCCTTGAAACCCATTTGACCTACACGTGTATGTCAAAATTATGTAGAAGTCAAGCCGCTTCCTCTTTAGTGTTTGCAGTCTCAGATGCGCTTTCGGCGACGGATATGTCAGGTAATATTGGCCCTTAATGGGAATAATAATATAATTAATTAAACTTTCCGCCGCTTCAGAGTACACGAAGCAAAATCAACTGCTATGTTTCGGTTTGAAGGGTGTAGTTAGGCAGAAGACTGGACAGGAGGCATTCTAACATAGTCCTCAGGAATACGACGCATCCACTCACGACCCCAGAAAAGACTTCCATCCTAGTTGAGGTTTGATGGGAATGTCCACTGGCTGCATTGACCACATAACATCAGGTGGCCTGCTTGCTCGTTTGTTATTCCGACAACGTACAGAAAAAAAAATCCACCAGAATATTTCTAGTTTAACTACCCATAAGATACTAATACGTACTATAAAAAAGGAAAGAAACGAAAAGCTACTTTACAGAGCAGTCGTGTTCTATAATTTGTTGGCCTGTAAACAGCAATCAATCAATTTGCGTCGATGAATCTAAATAACGCTAAACCCTACAGAAGTATGCTTTCAAATCTATGTTCTATAATATATGTAGATGATGATTAGATTATATGAAATACAGTTTTCTAAATACTATATTATAAACTAGACATCCACCAGCGACTTCGAGAAACTTTGAGTGGAAAAACTTCATATACATTCTAATTAGTTAATTCAGTTACACGTTAACCGTTGAACGGATTTGTGTGAAACTTGACAGGCTGATAGGCTATGTCATGGATTAACACAAAGAATATTGGATAGGATAGGATATCCTGATAATGATTCCATTTGTTAAACTTAAATATTTTTATAACATCTTGTTAGTTCCAAACTTTGTATGTATAATAACAAAGTATAAGTTTTATATATTATACTAAATCCAAGCTGATGAATTCGCGGGTATCAGCTAGTTCGTAATATTAGTGAGATTAAAGTTTCTATCACGGATACTCGGATACTACTTCGTTGGGCCTAAGGGTGAAATATAGCTATTTTGATTAAACTACAAACTGTCAAAAACGCCTCTTTCAGCCAATTTTATTTTTGTCGATACTTTTATCGATTTGTCTCACCTGACATGTATTCTTTGTCCGGGGGCAGCTTTGAATAACGTCAGCATTTTTGGCTATCGCCTCTGACGTCAGCATTTTTACACTGACAGGACCGAAGCGCAAAATAAACGGCCGATATTGACGGAGTTCATTTCATACAAAAATAAATTGAAAAAAATACGAAAAGCTGACGACAAATCGAAATCTTGTACACAAAACAAAAGTACTGATAAAATGAAGCCAAACAACTGACTTGGTTGAAAAATAAATCTCGATTTCGCAAAACGGCCGAATTCATTGGCACCGAATATGAACTATCAGCGTTTCGGTTCTGCTCTATTTACGGACCTTTATAAATGTAAATCGTGATAGGCGTATTCGGAGCATGGTATTTATTTTCGGTTATCTACATGTTCCTACAGTTGTCTCGCATACAACTGTGTCAGGCGTACAATAGTTTTCTATAAGGATCCATTAATCAAATGTACATAAACACGAAACGTCACGGGAGCACGCATTTATCACGATCAAATCTGAACAGAATATACAAAGGGGAGTTCATAAATAATTTCTAGAATCGGAATTTACGTAGATGTATGTATGTCTCATTCGGGACAATCCTGCTCGAAGTATATTTATTTTAAAATTGCTATTTTCAACATATTTCAAGGATACATTTTCAAGTGTAATTATAAAAATTTATTTGCGGAAACGGTATAAAGATTTTAAATAAAGGACTTGTCATATTTTACCCATTTTGAGTATGCAATTAAAAAAATTATGATCGTTCTGAAATTTATTTTACTTTTCGAAACTTCGAACGACGTAGAGGTTGTTAATTAATTCTAAATTATTAGAGCCCAATCAATGGAAAGTATAGTAAGTGATAGCCTAGTGGTTAATAATCGCAACCTCTTGCTCTAGTGGTTCAAGCCAGCTGCATCAATTATGTGGAAATTAAACATTAATAACTATTTGCTTTAACGGTGAAGGAAAACATAGTGAGGAAGCCTACATGCCTACAAGTTTTCCATAATGTTCTCAAAGAAATGTAAGCTAAATGTTTAATTAAAAATTAATTTTATTTGAAGATTGTTCTTTTGTATGCTTTTCAAAAACAAGTTAATTGTATTTTTTTCTATTTTATGCTTGATTTTTAAACATATATTTTACAGCACTTGGTCAATAATTTTCTTGCCTTCGCCTTGGATAACGGTACAGAATGTAGCGTTTAAAAACTTGAAGTTAGACCATACAATAGTAAATAATAAATGAAACACTTCAATTACAAATGCTTATATTAATACAGCAAATAAAAAGTGAGCATTGAATTTTTCCGCTAACAATATCTATCCCAATTGAATAAAAACACACTGTTAGTTTAGACAACAAATCCGACAACACAAAAGCACTTCGACAAAACGAGCAAAAATCCATTACATTCATCACTGCGAGCGCTAAAGCCCTCTGAAATGCAACTTTTAGCATGTAATCGCTGAAACTGCCCCCGGAATGGCTTCTATGGCAGTGCAATGCATGCATTTTCGTTACATCAGCCTTTCCACCCTGGCCTTTTATCTTCCAAACTCTACACCTTTTTGTTGGCTTGTGCGCACTGAAATAACCAATGCATATAAAATGATTCATACTCACGGTTCCCCACTATGCATACTCCGCTTAGCCAAGCAGATTCATAACAAAACGTAACTTTGATATTGTGGTACTCGTTGAGAATTTGTGTGCTTTGCGAGTGTTTGTTCAGTTTTTAGGTTATGAGACAAGTTGAAATATTCCACCGAGCATCCAATTTCAGTAGAAAAATGGGTACAGTACGGCGTACGAGTACCTTCTCGAGCTCGTTTATTTTATGCTATGTACAATATTTTTATAATGACAATAATGTTATCGTACTCGAATTACATTGCAGGGAAATGCTTTAGAGCATAGTAGTTATAGAGTGTGTTTACAAAACTAATTAAGTTAATTACTTGTGATTGTGGTCTATGACACACAGTATTTATTTACAGGTGCTTGTTCTCAGCTTGCCAGAGTTCAATAGCTTCCCTAATTATCCCTATCACATAATTACTAACCAATATTTGTATAATTCTTTCAAATAACAAAAGTTTACTTAAACTTTCTTTTAAATATTGACGAGCATTCAGTCTATCTGATAACGTTATTAAGCGCTCCCTGCAGCACTAATTCGAGCATAATTGATGATTAAATCTATAATCTATATAACCTTTGACTTACAAGAATTTTTTTTTTAATTATCAGCAGAATAGCAAACGAGCATGCAGGCCACCTGATGTTAAGTGGTCTATACAGACCATGGATATCCACACTTGAGGTTGTATGTGTCTGCCTAACTACACCTTTCAAACCTAAACACAGCAGTTCTCTCACTGCTGCTTTACGGCAGAACCAAGTTTAGAGGTGGTGCCTTCGACATAAGACTCTACCACCATAAATGATTTAACCTTTAGCCTTGATACATAAACTTTTATTGTTGGACAAAGGCGTCCCTAATTGGTAAAACTCTCCCTTGTACAGTGCGCTCTACATCGGGCAATATGACGCGCGTGAATTAATATGACTACTGCTTTTTATATTAACAGTATAGTAAACAAGCACCAATGTTTACCTGCTGTTAAGTGGTTACTGCAGCCCATGGACATCCAATACAATCAAATTCCTATCTGAAATCGTAAGTTGGAATGACTTCCGTCCGATATAGTCTGATTAACTACACCCTTCAAACCGAAACACAATAACCACCGCGAACGAGCCTTCGTTATAAAACTCTACCACCATCAAATTAAAACAAATTATAGGAACAACCACGAGGGAAGTCCTATACGCCAACACAAATGAAATCCAATTCTCCCGCATGCACTCCCAATGAAAACATTATTGTTAACCGACGCGTGAAATTATGCTTCACGCATTCGATTTGTTCTGTTAAAAGTACCTACAAAACAGCATATATCCGGTAGAAATGGCATAAAAGCGTGATTTGGGTACAAATGATTTGCTTATTCAGCTTAGGATAGTAGTGATGCGCGCCGACGCGAAAATATCGTCGTCCCGATGATGCGGTACCGAATTCGATCCGTTCTTCACTAGTGATTGCTTTATTTCTCGGTTGTCAAAATTGTTTATTGAAATAATAATTGTTTTAATACCCATTCCTACCTTTGTACCAAATTTTATAAGTGTTCTTTACGATCTTGTAATACTCGATAACATGTGGCGTCACGTATCCTGAATCATTCCAGTAATATTCGAATAAGTATTCTAAAATCATAGTCGAAAGGAATCGATGTCATTCTATTTTTTATTTTTATGCTACAGTGTACAGAATGTTACTCAAAAAATAAATCTAAATTTTTTATACGTAGGACGAGCGTTAAACTCAAGACATTTAAAGAACGAGCGCTTCCCAGGCTTTATCGCCAAAACTACCGAGAAATTTCCGCTTGTCAGAGACTTCTCTATTTATTGAACGGTATGTGGTATTTATTATATAGGGACTAATAAAATTCAATTGTCCGTTTGGTTTACATTTTATAACATGGTTATGCAATTTTGCGTATGCTTATAAAAGCTCATGGGAACGCTGTTACGGCGTTTATGTTAATTGACAGTCGACTGAATAGTCAATTGAATTTAAATTGACTAGTAGAGCTATTTTTGTCATCATGTGAAGTAAAATAGTGTATTTTATTTGTCGGTAGGGACGACGAATGACGAACGAAATACCCGGCGAACATAATACAAAAGAAAATATAAGTTGCAAAAACAGGGATTTCTATACATTCTAATGCAGCATGCTATGAGTAAAAAAGTTGTTTTGAACCAAGTTGTAAGTTACATGAAGTAGTTACATGGTTTTAGGTTTTGTAAGTATTATGTGAGCACTACCTACCGTACCTCACATACGTTTGTCAAAGAGGACTATTGCATTCCACAAACAATTCTTCCAATTTATTGTAATTAGATCACCTCACTCTTATATTATTATTTATAATAAATATTATATTGTCGTCATGAAATTGGTGACCATTGCCGTCTTTGTTTTATGTTGTGTCTATTTCATCAACAACAAGCGATGAAAGACGACTTTCAGGACTTAACTTTTATGTATGTTAAACAGAAAGTTAACTTTCATCCTATTAGGATGTACGATCATACACCCAATAGAAGATATATGCCTATGTTACCTTCGGTACTGACTTTTCTGATAGAACGGTCACCAGTTACGCAATGGTTATCGTTATGCTTTCCATAACAATAAAGCTAAAACTTCACGAACGCCTTCGTTATAACGTCGTATTGATCAGTAAATCAGTGGAACGAAATAAAGTGTTTCCTAAGGCCTTACTTATGCGCTGCAACCACGTCGCGAAGTTTCGTACCAACAAAGTTATAAATAAAGACGTATATTTTTTCATATTGGCAGAATATCAAACGAGCATGCAGGGCACCTAATCTTAAGTGGTCACTGCAGCCCATGGACATCCACATCAAACCTCAACTAGGAAGTTCATTCTAAGGTCGTTTGTAGATGAGTTGCTACTTCTGAAGACTAAGTGCCAGGAATGCCTGCTGTCTTGTGTCTGCTACCGATCTGCCGATGTAGATGCAGCGGTCATATCGCCGCAGACGAGCCTTCGATATAAGACTTTACCACCATCAAGATTGAAAGTAAGATAGTGGTAGAGTTTTAAGTCGACGGCTCGCCTGCGGCGGCACCACCGCTGCATCTATTTCTGCCGTAGAGTAGCAGTGTGAGAACTGCTGTATTTCGGTTTGAAGGTTGTGAGTAGGAAGATGACACTGGACAGAAGGCATTCCAACTTAGTCCTCAGGAGTAGCAACGCATCCACATACAACCTCAGATAGGACTTCCGAGGTTTGATGTGGATGTCCATAGG
>DWKW01001368.1:0-12857 GCA_018250115.1 Doberes anticus | reverse complement strand
AACTATTTGTATATGCATCTCTTTTGTTTACACGGAATTTATATCTATTGTACGTTTCTTGAGCGAGAAAATAGCCGCTAGTTAGTCGTTTCCTCGCTGTCGGTGGGACAACTGCCTAAACGTCAAAATTCCCTGTTTATTTACAGTCAGCGAACGACATTTATTCATTCACTGTAACGGGTGACGTCGAAGGCGCGGACAACACGGTCCTCGGGACCGCCGTCGGCGCAGTCAACGATGGCGCCTGTACAACTGACTTCGTGGTTATACCTAACCCTGTAGTAGTGGCAACAGGCGTAGCAGTAGGCACAGACCGCTTCTGTGGTCTCGGTTTCGTCCCCGTGCGGAGTAAGTATATCCTATAGGTTTATTTAAGTAAACGGTCAGTCGGCTTCAAACACGTGAATGTTCTGCCATCGCACACTACATGTACTCGTAAATACATATATTCATGCTGTATGTAAGTAAATATATGAATTTGCGTTTTGCAAATTTTTCGGCATCTAAATACGTAGGCAAATACTTCAGTACCTATTTAATTCCACTGACGATGAAGAATTAAGATTGTTTAATTTAAATAGTAAGTAGGCGGTTAGGTACCTAAAATTTTCGTAAAATCTTTAAACATCCAATGTTTGTCAAAAATAACTAACGCACTGTTTACAATGCAGTTTTTGCATTAGTAGATACATTTCTGTGAACTAATAGACTACTGATTTATAAAAATTATGAAATTTGCTTTTCTGACTAGCTTTGCCATCACGCATTTGGAGCATAACGTTTTATATCGAAGCTCGTGGGCCACATCACCACCATTACACCTATTTTTGCCGAAAAGCAGAAGTACGAGAACCGCTGTGTTTCGGTTCGAATGGTGTAGTTAGGCAGAACACCGGACAGCAGGCATTCCAACTTAGTCCTCAGGAATGGCAACGCATCCACACACAAGAATCCAACTGACATCCATGACGTCCATGGGCTGCAGCGACCACTGAACATCAAGTGGCGTGAATGCTTGTTTGCTATTTTGTTCATATTTAAAAAAATATATATATTAACGTAGTAATGCGTATTTATCCGCCTAGTTTGTGATACTTTAGCACTACAGTAATACAGCTATTATATATTTTCAGCGGGAGCAAAACCTTTTGTTTTGTATGTGGTAACAGACGGCAACGAAGGAGCAACAGCGACCACTTCGCCAGACGTAGCCAACAGAGGCTTTTCACTAGCATATACTCAAGTTGCTTGCTAATAGAAGACTTAGCATATAATGAAATATCTAGGCCCATTATAGGACCATTTACATTGATACTACATATTTTTAGGCGCCTGAAAACGGCGCTAGTGGCTAGATTGATTCACATCGTTTGCATTAATCCGGTCAGTTGACATATTTGGTTGGGGTAACCAACACCTAATAGAGCGCCAGCGGCTAGCTCGACGCTCTTTAAAGTATCCAGCGACACAGTGCACAAGTGAAGCCACCGTAGCCGTAATAGAGCTTGCCGGCGGCGGCTGTATCCTGCTAAATTGGACCCAGCTACTAGATCAATCTTAAGGCATATTAACATCTTAATATAATATCAGGATAAAACATCCATATCAGGAAGGTAGATTAAATAAATTATTACAAATGGCAGACGCAGCTTTACAATCGACGAGTTTCTCACCAAGAGAAAGTAGTCTAATATCGAAGGTTCGCCTGCGGCGGCACCACCGCTGTGCCTATTTCTGCCGTGATGCAGCAGTGTGAGAACTGTTGTGTTTCCATTTGAAGGGCGTAGTTAGGCAGAAGAAACTAGACACTGCCCCTGCATTCCAAGTTAGTCCTCTGGAGTAGCAACGCATCCACATAAAACCTCAGTCAGGAGTTCTATCCTAGTTGAGGTTTCACGTGGATGTCCATGGGCTGCAGTGACAACATCAGGTGGCCTGCATGCTCGTTTGCTATTCCGTTTGAGTAATAAAAAAAATACAAAAATCTCGATCGAGCTGAACCGACACGCTCTGTCGTCCTGCTGTCCGACGGCTATTCATCTGAAGACGCTCTTACCGATGACTGTGCCAGCTATTTGCCGCTATCCCACCTAGCGAACGAATCCACTGAAAACTACATAGTAGAAAAGTAGAAAGTATCGGATGCAAATGTGAATTCCGTACGCTGTTTGAATGCACTCTAAAGTTTATCTAACAACTCTTTTTGTATTTAATATTCTCTATAATATTGATACTCTGCCTGTATTATGCCTGCCTGATGTATTAAGTAAAAAAATATATTATCGCGAATTGTCGTTAACTTGAAAAGCAGACTTTAATACATAGTTGCAGCAACAAATATGATCATTACCGTCTTCTTTTTAACATTAACTGGTAAAGATGCTATATATCACATAATATTATGAAGTACAGGAAATAAAACTTTGTTTAAAAATCAACATTTTTATTTATCTCTATTACTATTTAAATCACATTTTTATGACTAATACTTTGACGACCATGAATTTTATTGTGGAACTAAAACAAATTGTTGTATTTGGCAAATTATAGCAATATTGCTGGACCAAGTCGCATTGTTACAAAATAAAATCATAGTATTCTAAAATATGTACTCAAATGTAGGTATACACAACTTTATATTTGACTCATCGTCTTATCTTGTACTCATTATTATTAATCTTTATTTAGCCATATTTAACTCTAATAAATTTATTGATGTTTAGAATTATATAACGATATACATAGGTATATATAACAAATTGTATAGAAACTATGCAGATTTAAACTTTTATCAAATGCATTTTAATTTTTTTGTCTAATTGAAGTCAGGAGGACACTCAAAGCAAAAATGTAAAAACAAATTATTATCGATAATTATCAACATTTATAATTAACCTTATGGCGAAGGCCTCCCTCAATAGCAGGCACAAATGTGTGCACATGCAGAGCCTGTGATATTCTCTAAAAATAGTTATATATTTAAAGTTCTCAAATTAACTATAAATGAATAAATATTTCTAATTATTTCTTTACTCCCCTGTTCCATTTACCTAATACCTGCAGCAGTAATTTTAACAATAATAGACAATCTAATTCCCTATAAAAAAAAACTTCTGGACTAAAATACTGCATAATCTCATACTTGTTACTTAAGCGTGGGTGGCTACTACTTTGCCCCTGCGACTCTCCATGTGGGAGTTCATATCGTCGAACCACTTTCCTATTGAAGTGTTGTTCTTGAGGTCTTGAAACGCCTGGCAGCCCTCGATGCTGCTCAGGATGCCGTAAACGGATACGTCCGCCAGGTTAGGCTCTTTACCACCTAGAAATCGTGCCCCTTTGCTTGTCACAACTGACATCCATTCGTTGGCCGCGTCGTACAATGACTGACGGACATCATCTTTGATGTTATGTCTGTAAACAATTCATTCAATTTGTGAACACATCATGGAGGAACACATCATGAGGAAACCTGCATGCCTGATAGTTCTCCATAATGTTCTTTAATGTGAAGTCCACCACACTGTACTGGGCCTGTGTGGTAGACTTTGACCTAAATCGTTCTTATCTATAAGAGGAGCCCAGCAATGTTAAGGTTATGGATTGATAGTGATGAAGATTATAATACCTGTTGATCAGCAGGTACATTAATAAACCCTTGCAAGCATTCCATGTCCATGTTATGATTGCCCATCTCATATCAATACAGAATAATCAAATGATTTTATGTATTTAAAAATCTGTTTTAATTTTGGAATGCAATAAAAGTACTCTGTGGTTACTGTAAAAGTACTCTCTTACTTTTTCTTTCAATTGATACCTCCAAAATTGTTCTTTGGTATTGGTGGCAGCTTTGCTCAAACATACAATGAAAATAGCACACCTCATCTTTTACAAATCATAATCTTCGTAGGTTTGTATGATTGACATATTCTTATTTCTTTATCTGTCTAAAGATAGGTGACAGAAAATTTCAATAGGTTGTAGGTTGTCTGGTCACATGATAAAAGTAATCACTGCTGCCCACATGGCATCTGTCTGTGTCTTGCAAAATTAGAGAAACCTTGTATGTCACAATGTTAACTAATAAAATAAGACAAATCCCAAATACATACTTCTTCATAGCATAAATAATTCATACCTGGCCTTAAGTCGCTTGGAGATCATCCACATAGCAGCTGCACCGCCGTAAACCATGAGTGTACACTCCCAGCCAGGGAAGGAGTCTCGCCACCCGCCTACTTGCTCAAACCATTTAAAGGTCTCCAGAGCCTCGCTTGCAGTCCTGTACACATTCGGCGACAAGGTGTGTACCAGTACACTGTCAGCCCATTGCCTCCATTGGCGCTCCTCTCTGAAAGTATATTTTAACTTATCACTGGTGTGAAGTGGTTATGTGTGTGTGTTTGTGTGTGTGTGCGTGTATTCACTATATATCTACATAGCCATATACTCTGCATTTTAGATTAGCAATAGTAGGGATATTAAAATATATCATAATTTTTTGCTTATTAGGAGTTTCCTGTTTCAAATTGAAGGGTGTTAGAAGTTAGGCAGAAGACTCCGACCAGGAGGCGTTCCAACTTAGTCCTCAGGAGTAGCAACGCATCCGCTTGCGACCTCAAATAGGACTCCCTTGCTATAGTGACCACTTAATATCAGATCGCCTGCAATCTCATTTGCTATTCTGTTAATATAATAAATATAGTTTTAAAAAATAAAAAACACGCTTCTAAATAATATCGAACTAAAAAGTCAAAAATAATTTTCAAAATAAGTTTAAAACAATAATGAACGAAAAATACTAGTACTTAGGTACCTATTGTGAAAAAGCGTCGGGCGCTCGATATAAGTACGAAAAATATGGCACTAAACGCCCACACTTTTTTCACAATCATACTAGATATTAAGTATTTAATAGCGTGATATTTAGTTTTTTTTAACTATATTGATTTTTCACTTTTTAGTTTCATATGCTATGTAAAAGCGTATTTTTTAGTTTTTTAAACGCAAAGGAGATTTACAAACCAACTCACAAACAAACCCACAAACTCACAAATTCACAAACATACAGGTGTAGCTAATAAAAGCGTGTTAAAAAAAAGGGTCGTTTTATTACTGCATCGTGCGTTTTTCGTCTCTTCTTTCTCTCTATCATGACTCCAAACGAACACTTATTCTCCAACTTATTATTTTGGTTGAATATTATAGCATTTTCCTTAAAACATCACCAAACTTAACTGAGTTTCAACGAAACTTCGTTGCATAAGTATAGATACTTTCCATACCTACTTCACTGACAGTAACATAATATTTAGCCTACTGTTTGTGACACTCGTATCGTATTGAGTATTGACAATAGGTACGTTATTATTTTAACACTCATATTGAGTCATATTAATCAAATGTGGTATCAAATTCACATCAATCAATCACAGTGATTGAAAACAACTATAGAATTTATTGTCTTCTAATAAACATAACTAATACTTACCTATTGTTCCATGACTGTATGAAAGATATATTTTGCTAAACAATTATTTAGCAGTATAGCATGTAAGAAAGTTATTTAAAATCATTTTATCAGTTCTGACTTTTCTTTCAGGCAAAAGGCAAAAATTAAACTTTGTCACATTCATACTTTTTCTTTTTGATCTGTGTACATCACGGCTACAGGGCTAATAACACCTAGCACCAGGGACAGCTACTCCAGTCACATATTACTTTATACAGAATTATTAACATACTTTAAAGAAATACATATGATATGTGATACTTACATCTCGGTAGCTCTTTCCACAGCATCTGGAACGGGTGCATTATGCATTATAAAATATTTATTTGTTATGTCTGTCACTTTCTTTCCTTTTTCATTCTCATACTGAGTCGCTGGGTAAAATTGAATTATATCTGGCAACTGTAATGCTTTGTCTTTTAGATGAGTTTCCAGAACTGACATAATGGCTGAACTGTCTAGTAGTTGCTGCAATAAAGTATTTTTAATACTATGAATGACTAAAGTGCATACTGTGGCATATAAGTCATAATATATTAAGCTCTCATAAATGTAAGTGAGCTTTTTAAGCCAGTCTCCTCTTATGTAGATAGCAGGTCACTGCAAATCTTTTACATGAGAAAAGATTGATTAAAAGGTCACATATAAATGACTGAAGATTAATTTAGGAAAATTTTGTTGGTACTGGCTGCATACTGCACCTTTGGACTTGAATTGTGTTTAAAATAAATTTCTCAATGGTGCTGTAACAGTAAAAATATAAACAAATAATAATATAATTTGATGGTGGTAGAGTCTGAATGGAGAATGGAGAAGGCGACACCACCGCAGCACCTATTTCTGCCGTAAAATAGCAGTCTCAGAACTGCTGTGTTTCGGTTTGAAAGGTGTAGTTAGGCAGAAGACACTAGACGGGAGGCATTCCAACATAGTCCTCAGGAGTGGATGTACATGGGCTGCAGAGACCACTTAACATCAGGTGTCCTGCATGCTCGTTTGCTATTCTGCTAATATTATTAAAAAAAAAATTGATCTAAAGTTGTTGGCAAGTTAACTTGCTAGAAAAATACTGAAGGTAAAAATATTTTCCTCTCCTTTTTCATTTAAAGCTCTTAGACTCATACTGTACCTGATAACCCCCATCAACTTTTGCCAGTAAGATTGGCACTTTTTTGTACCCTGACCATTTAATCGCTTGTCGGAGTACAGCATCTACTTCAACTATTTCGTAACTGATTCCTCGAGAATCCAGATATGCACGGACTTTGCAACAGAATGGACAAGTCCTGTATTGGAATAACACCAATTGCAGGTTACTATTGTCAGAATCATTAACAACCTGAAAAAAATATTGATTTAAGGATTAACTTCTATTTGTTTTATTAAAAAATTTATTGTAAAAAAACGAACCATTATGACTGAAATTTTATATGGTCAACATGCTGGTATGATCATAGGGTTCTAATTTGAATTTGAACAATGAATGTATTAATTTGTTCATGCTCTTGTTTCTGTGTGTGTTTTGGCACCAACATGGAATTGTGTTGGTCTTTGAATTGTTATTTATTTATTTATTATTATTTTCCCACTACTGGGCCTGATCTTCTTTTATAGAAGAGAAAAGAAGTGAATATTTTAACAAACAAAAACGCATACAAGTGGCGTCTCTCATGTTTAGGGGTCACTGCAGCCACAGACATCCACATTAAAATTCAAATAGGACCAAAGTTTCATCTGAGACTGTATTACAACACTGGTCTCAGTGTAGTCTGCCTAACCACACATTTCAAACTGAAACACAGCAGTACTTGCACTGTTGCTTAGAGCCAGAAATCAGTCCAACAGTGGTGCTAGTGCAGGTGAACCTTTAAGGTAAGGCTTCACCACCACCAAGTGTTACTAAGTGTAATACTAAAGAATAATATAGCATTTGTAGAACATAGCAAAAAATGTATATTACAAAGAACATTTGTCATAAGTCAGATTCCAGTCCTATGTACTAAACAATTTTGTTTAACTAAATGCTTCTTTGCTAATTACAATAAAAGAAAAGAAGTTGCTACAGTAAAAAAACTGAAGTGGAAACATTGTAGTACATATCACAGAGCTAGGTTTGAATTCCAACAGTATTTCATAATTCTTCACTTTCCATAAGACGCAAAACATAACACAAAAGAGAGTCTTGTCTATACAAAAAACTAGGAAGTCTCATCAACAATATCATCTCAATTGTGGAAGTCTCATCATCAATATTAAATTATTTATTATATAGTTATTATTAAATTATTTAGTTATTTGCTGCGTTCATAAAATCAGACGTGAAAAGAATGTCTGTTTTACTATTAACACTTATAAAACTGTATTACATTTACAAAATAAACTTACTTTGTAGTGGGGTTTATATTCAGGAGCTTTTTTCAGAAAGGCATACTCTTTGGGCTCTGCTGCTGTAGGTTTCTTAACATTAATCTTATAGTGAGTGTAACCTCCATAACCTGCTCCTAGGAGGATGCCGACACTGGCACTCACTAGGGTTAGTTTTGCAGTGGAATTCGGCACGCGACTTTTGGTGGAGTATAGTAACTTTGCCAAAGGTAAACCTTCATTCAAAGTCGGTAAGACTACCTTTCGTAGTATTGTAAACGAAGGGCCCCACATGTTACACTTATAGAAATATTACATCAGTCGAAAAAACCTCATAAAAGGTTGGTCCTTTGATGGAACTGAGAAATTCGTAATCTTTTATTATCATTATCTGACAAGCACTAGTTGACATTTTGACAGTGACAAGTGACAAATTTCAGGCACTGACGGAAGTGACAAAGTTCCCTCATGACCGTCGCCAACGACCTTACTCAGAAGGAAATCCCCAAAGAAAAAGTCATGCAGAGGAAAAAGGGTGAAGCCTACGCCTACTAAGAAAACCAGACTAGAGAGACCAGTCGCCGTTCCTGTTCCCCTGCGCCTCATGGCATCGTAGCAAAGAGAAAGGGCAATTGCAATCTTTACTTGCTGCCATCCTTGCCAGAAATCCACAATTCTCAAGAGCCCCAATTGACTAGTCAAGAGGATCGAGATCCCGGACCTTGGTAATGCCATTCTTGCTTCCTTGCTTGCTTTTATGAATAAGCGTGACTATGACAAAAAAAATTAAGTCATGATCATAAAACAACGCCTTTTCTAGTAATAAGATGAAAGGTATTAAGATCCGTTCCTTCCGCATCAAAATCCGTTGCTTAGTTTAGCAGAACTAAACGGATACACAGACAGACTTCGTGGAACTTCTTCTCAAACCTCCTAAGAAACCGGTTCCGGGGCGATTGCCCCTATCCGGTGGACTAGTCACTTGGTGCCTTCTCTGAGTTCTTCTTCTTACTTCAGGCTTTTGGTGGGTCAAATCAGATCAAGTAACATCTGTTGCGGTAGACGATGTCCAGGCTCTCGACTCAATATCCTGTAGGATTACGCTATTCGTCACGTAGCGCGGACGCACCAATGACTGCATTGTCGTTCACTCTCGAAAGCGAATCAGGTGCCCAAGAGGGCACATGAGGTAGAGGCGAAAGTAAGTCTTATAAATACCTTGACCTACAAGGGAAGGCTCGATGAGAGCACTGGACGTAGCACAGCTGCGACAGCCTATGCCTGAGTGACTGTTTCATTGATGTGTAGCTTCATGGGCTATCGGTGGTCAATTGTAATCCCCAAATACTTAGCTCGGAGTGCCCAGGTCAGGTCTCAACTTTGACTTTGTTTTACCGTCTAATAAAACGACCATTACACAGTTCCAATTGTTCGTGTGAAGTTATAATATGAGGTTCACCAAAGGCGGCCGACATTTTGTGTGACCGTAATATATGCACACAGTTAGTCGCGGGAGTAAACGTTAATTTGTGTTCTTTTAAATTTCGATGAGATTGTTTTTATAATAAATTAGGATTTAATTTTTAGTGTTACAAACGAATATTTCTTGTTTTATTCTGATAATCGGTTATTTTTTAGGAATTTAATTGATAAAGAATTGTTTAACATAGTCTCAATTTTAATACTTCCGTCGATCTTTGATTTCAATAGACTGGAATCCAGATCCGAACTTTTTACAGAAAAGAATAGTACCAGCGAAATATCGATTCTATCATTGTGTCGTCTTTCCATCGCGATGTCTATGATACGTCTTAATATTCGGGAAAACTGGAAATGATTTGTTTTAAATTTAAATCATTCTCCTTTTAAATCAGGTCAAAAAGTTTTCATTACCTTTTCATAAATCACTACATATTTCTTGATGATCTTTTTACAATGTTAGGAAACGAATTTAGATACATATCGTGATACCTATTATGTATTGGCGCGGTATTAGCCTAAAATGTAATATGGACATTTCAACTGTATTGATTACATTAAAAGAAGTGTTCGGTAATATAGGTGGGTGGTTATGCTTGAAGAATGCCGAGTACACCGCGGCAGCGGGTCTCCGGGCGTAAGGCAGACGGCTCGGTACCACAACAAGCGCTCGGTCCACCCATGTCCGAACGGCAACAGTTGGCCCTAATCATGCACATGTCAGCTAAAGAAGCTCAAGCAGGTAAGTTATGCCCTCAACGGGTGTAGTCTGTAGTAGAAGGTAGTAAAACTTCCCCACCATTTTATCGTCCAGCCTCTTCAAACCCGGGGGAAGATAGGAAAAAAACCAGACAACAACGTAATGAACGGGGTGAAACACCTCTGCATGTAGCAGCTATAAAAGGAGATCATGAAACTGTTCAAAAAATTCTTAATCAAGGACAAGATCCTGATGTGCCCGATTTTGCGGGTAAGATTTCAAGACGTCTTAATTTATGAACACAGCAACTAACTTAAAAAATGCAAGAACTATACTAACAACCTGTTTCATAATACATAGTTGCAACTTATACAAAATTATGATACTGTTACCAGTCTACAGTGAAATAAGAGTTATGACATAGTCTCTTCAATAATATATTTTTATTTATGTAAATGTAAATTGTTATTTTTTAGTGCATCATTTTATTCTAATTCCAAATATATTTATAATAAAGCTTGAGTATCCTTTAATAAAACATAAATAGTTAACAAAACATATCTTTGGTGTACAATATGTATAATATTCTGCATAAGTCAGATATGTAAGTGAAGTAAATGTATCAACATCATCATCTGTCCATTACTGTTCCACTGGGGGATCTCTTAGAGACAAGATGGGTTAAGGGAGGAATGATGGATTTCAAACTTAGAGCAGGCCTACAAGAACAGCACACCAATTTTAAACCACTAGACCCGAGATGGTATAAATCTTAACTTAGTGATGTCAGACAAATCAATCAAGACAGACAAATTAATCCAGATGCCATTAATTAAGAACTTTATTTGCCACCCAAAATTTGTACAGCAATTGAAATTTTACTGTTTTATATTCATTTAAATAAAAGTTGAAGTTAGTGTGATATCTGCTGTTGAAAATTATATGCTAAATATCTAGAATGCAAGCTGAACTAGAGTTAGCTAACAGTTTTTTTCTGATCGAGAATATACATTACTTAATTATTGTTTTGTTATGCCTGCACTATCAGAGTATTAAATAGTAATTATAGGTAGGTATTTGGCAACTGCTCAGGGGTGCGGAGGCCTGTAGTTACTGAACCATAACTACCTTACAAGACCTTGGCTAAGTTCTGATCTTTAGATATTACACTGAAGCGTTTTCCTTCAGCATTATTTAATATTATTTTCAATGCTCAGTTACCATGCTTATTAAATAATGTCAAGGCTCTGTGCTTTCTCTTATGCATTATTATGCTGCATTAGACAAATTTGGTACTATGCAAGATGACTAACCTGAGATGCAATTGCTTCAGCGCCACAGATGTAGGAAATCAGAATACAACTTTAGTATGATAATTTTTGAAACATGGTTATGGTTTACTGCTTCTTGCTCTGCTCACTGCACATAGTCAAATTAAGGCTGATTGCTAATGACAGTGACATATATTGAGGCTCCAGAATTCATCAGTTCTACAATTTTGAAATTGTTCTAAGGTACTGTTTGACTTAATGTTATCATTACAAGTCCTGTTTGATATTACTTATTATATTAGACAGACAATCAGCCTTGTGAGACACCTGATAATACGTGATTAAATTAAAGGCTGACGTGTTACCAGCCTTGTAGGATTATTTTAGTGCCTCTTTATATCATAACATGATGAATACTTCGGAGAGAATAAAGCTTATTCTGTAGGCAAGAACAAGCATGAAAAACAATTGAATGTTTGCCATGTGATCAGTTGATGTGGGTAGAAATACAGTGGTTGGCAGGTAGCTGTAGAGTGGCATTAGTAATATTACGCACTTAGGTAGGGACTTCTGTGTAAGGCTTACCGGTGCTATTGCTCAGTTTGCTCAGACTTATTTCATAACACTAATTAACACTTACACTAGCAGTAGCTACACTTTTATATATATACTTAAATACCTTTATATAAACTATATAAGAGAATGGGGTATTTAAGGGTCTATAAAATTCCAGTTACTAGACACAACATACAGAGATCCTATGGCTCCTTCATATACAAAAAGTCTCTCTTCCTTGTTAAAACCTTCACTAGAATTATAAAAAGAATAATAAATTGGATGATATTACAGTACTAAGAAAACACTCAACTAAAGGTAAAGTATGCTGCACTCAACCATGCAAAACATCTAATTCACATAATTCCTTTTGCTACCAAGGCAATTCCTTATATAATAAACTTAATAAGACCCAACATATATGAATCATTCACCCACACTTGCAAATGGACAATAACAAACCACTGTCGGGCATTCAGACATGGACATCAGATGCCCTGAGACATCAGGTTTAAAGACATTTATTCTCATAAGAAACACAGTTTCATTTGATCACCCACAAGAAACTATCTTCGTCACGTTTATCACCTATGTATCAATAGATATTGTAATATATTAGATGCAGTGAAAGCCTTCATAAATTAAATAATTTGCTTGTTTTTTGCCCTGAAACAAAACCACTTAATTTTAAACTTAAATATAATATAAGATACGGATAAGTGAGAAAAAATTTCATAACCATTAAGGTTCCACATACTGTTATTGTTTATTTCAGTGACAAGCTTTTGTCTTACACATTGATTCTAAATGTTTAGTAGGTTTACTTATGCAAAATTCTATCAACTCAACTCAACTCAACTTCAAACTCTTCCATGAAATTGATACAATAATCACTGTACAGACATTGTATACACATCATGAACAAATACTCCAACATGCCCGAACTTACAACACTAGCATAATAACACTAATG
>DWKW01001367.1:0-12860 GCA_018250115.1 Doberes anticus | reverse complement strand
TAATAAATTTACAAAATATTTCATTTGATTTTTTTTCTCAGTTAACCATCACTAAGCAAGTAGGTATACTTTGGAAAAAAAATATTACAATCAGCTCACGTCATTATTTCGTATATTTTTTTGCGTAAAACAGTAATTTATTATAAACAATAAGTTATTACTACCGTGATTACAATAGCATATAATCTCAGTTTTAGTTTTAAACGTGCCTGTTAACTAGATATAAAAACAAACATAGTTTAGTTGTAAATTAAATAATATACTCCATTCTAAACGAAAGTGTGATAAAAGGAAACTTGAAGAAACATAGATAAGGCAAACAGTGATTATAAGTTATGTACATATGAATCACTTGAAACGTAGACATAACTTATCATAAGTTAGTTGGGAGTTGTACTAACAATACACACCTTTCTAGTTGGTTTCAATTTGATATAATTAATTTTACAAAATATTATTTTTACCTATTACTTAATTATATTATACCTATTACAATATGGACAATAATTTACACTATGTTTAATTTCAATTATTTATCCGTTCACGATTATATTTTGTGTAATAATTATGACATATATTTTTCGTTTCATATTTTACGTTACTTCAAATAATATATTTCGGAAATATATAATAAAAAAAAAAATTATATATTATATATTGATAATCATTTATTTATACGTTCTGCTTACATTACACATTGAGATTATCGGTTTTAAAAACGTTTGTACCAAATTATGGAAAAAAAGTTGAAAATAACGCAATCAGAATGCATTTATTTAAGGATTTAAGTCATTTTAAAAGATGATTGTAAATATAAATGACTTATATTTCTATATCCACGTTACATATTAATACGTACATTAAGGTTGGGCATATGGGCTGAAAGTTTATAAATTTAAGTATTATCAGTGATAATAAGTAAATACTATAAATATATGTCACTGCAAATTAGTACGTAATATTATAGATAGGATAGGTTTACATGTATAAGATAGTGTGTGCCTGAGCGAAGGAACGCGCGCGCGCCCCTTGTGTGTTTGTGTGTGTGTGTGTGTGTGTGTGTGTGTGTTTGTATTGCAAATGTAAAGTAGGCGACGTTGTGCCATTACTATCTAGTAGGCCGTGGGTTTTTATGTTTGTATAAAATGTTAAATACATATAAAGCAGTGGTCCTTTGTCTTTCGATCTTAGAATCTTAGAACGTAAAAAATTTAAGAACTTCTTGCGTGTTTGATATATTATTATTATGATATAGACTTATCGAATCCAATACAAGAACACATTTTCACTTCCATTTTTCATGCCGTGAGGTTTCCGGCTTAGAATAGACCTCCCCAATACTACCCGTGGGTGTCGTAAGAGGCGACTAAGGGTCCGTCGAGATGATGAGCAGCAGCATCATCTTGAGTAGTTTACACCTTCTACGATTATTGCTCTCAATGGCACTACGAGGGCAATTTTTCTATCAGTACTATTGTTTGCTCCAGTTCCTTAGTTTCATTTCCATCCATTGGATTACCATCCAGACCTCATTTTAATTTTATGCGTTTGTGTTTATCGGGAAATCGAACGTCGCCTCCCTGTATCCGCATCATTTCTATACTATTTAATATATTTTATATTCATTTGCCTTTGTTGCATCTCCCACAAGGCAACAATTGTGGTGGATGCCTAATGAGGTTATTCTGTCTTTTCTATGTTTTACTCATTGATTATAAACATGTTTTATTTATTTGTGTTTTAGGCTTAATCTTTCCAACGCACAGCTAGTGGGCTACTTAATAAAGTTATTTTGTGATTCTAATCCGAATATTGTCTGTTAATTAAGACGTATTTGAGTTGTAAGTCTTCTTGCATCTTACCTTGTGGGATGTCCAATAAAGTTATTTTGTGTTTTTACGTTTGATTGATTATTTTGTATGATTTTTTATTAATTATTATAATATGTTGTATTATTTGTCGTTTAATGTGTCTCCCGCAAGCTGCCCTAAGCCCCCAGAGCTTGTGGGACGCCTATTGAGAGTATTATGTCCATAAATAAATAAACGTTTAATTTATGTCTATATGGTCGCCTGTAGCGGTGCCACCACAGCGCTTTTTCTGCCTTATTGCAGCACAATCACGTAAAACCTACGATAGGACTTTTGGCCTATTCGAGGTTGGATGTGGACATCCATTGGCTGCAGTAAAACAGTAGCATCGGTTGTACATTTAAAACTTTTTTTTTCAAAGTAGTTATATTATTTGCATCATTTCCGATTAGCCCCAAGATTGTGTGACGCATTTTGATGTTTTTTGGAACCATTCGCCGATTTTTATTATTTGTTTAATTAAGACATTGATCATAAATTATTTTCAGTTAAATTTATTTTGTGACCACTGGTATGTGTTATTATATCTGAGTTATTAGATACTTCGAGGTTTCCTCTATGCTGACCCTCCCCGTGGGAAGCTTATTCAAATGTAACTTTTATACGTTTGTTGTATTTTTTTTTTCTTTCTATTTCTAATTTATTACTTTAATACTTACATTAATAACGTTTAAAGTATATAAATCATCATATCGACGACTCGTGTGGCGCAGTGGTCACCATGCCGGTCTGCCATTCAAAGGGTCCTGGGTTCGATTCCTGGCGGGGCAGAAGTTTAAATGAAGTATTTAGATTCTGCTCCTGGTCTGAGTGTTTGTGTTCTTGTATGTGTCCCTGATATCCTGTGTCCATGGCATCCGCGACACAGGATATCCTTGTGTGGCACTAGGATTGCGAAGCATTTTGTATATATTTTGTGTTAATAACACTAGTTAATAACAATTAATATTAAGTAAGATGATTAAATAATATTCTATGTAGTAATAATAAAAAAACGTTTGCGAGCATCAAGGTCATTTTAGTAGTTGTGTATATTATATTAATCGTATATTAATTACGTATTTGTATATTACAATATCCAAGGCGAACGATGTCCTCAGTAAAGCGAAAAATCATAGTTATAAGCTTCAGTGACTTAAGTATACATGTAAATATATGTCACTTGGTTAGTGTAGCGACTATGTTATTACTAGTGCGTAGATTAAATTAAATTAATTGGATTAAGTTTTAGGGCTTTTCATTCTGTATTAGTATACATATAATAGGAGATTAGTATCGTTATAAGGTATCCGGTAACGAAAACATCGCAACTCCCATCTAACCAATCAAAAGAAGCATGCAACCAAACAAAAACAAACCAACGCTCAAACCAGTGATACGTTAGTCAGCGTTACACTCGATTAAGTCTCGTTTGGCGCCGTGGTCAACGTGCGGTCTGTCGTTCGGAGGGTCCTGGGTTCTGGGTGTTTGTGTGCTTGTTCCTGTGTGTGTACATGGCACCCGCGACACAGGTTATACCCTACTACGAGGCTATGAGTGTGAAACGTTATTTTTTTTTTTTCGTTTTATCACTATCCCGGCGCACATTGGTCGATAATGTTTCGCCCGACAATGGAGTGTACGGCTACGGCGTAGCGACGTTATGGTGTGCGTTGATTTGACCATGAAGTTGTACGAAGTTTACACCCGTTTCGGATGATATAATATCAGACCATAGCAGGAGTTCCCAACCATCTGCACGTTGGACGGATAAGCAGTTCGATTTTGCAGCGCTAGATACACGGCTCAGTTGACTTTTCGTATTTCAAATGACGTCATGTCATGTGTGCTGCAAGTCACATCGCTTAGACGTGTATTATCAAGGCCCATAAGTTCATATACCTTAGTCGCGTCTATTATATCTTGCGGTTATTTTTTAGCATTTCATGTTTTATTTATAAAACTGTGAAAGTACAATATAATACTTAAGACGAAGTGTAAATACGTTAACATCTTTAAAAGTTCGCTTAGGATCATGTTAGTAATTTGATTTTAAAAGTAAAAACACAATTTAAATTCTCTTTGAATAATTGACTCGAAATGGATTATGTTTTTATTTCATTAAGTTTGTTTTTTTTGTGTAATATATGTTCCTTATTTTTAGTTGGTTGACTAAGGACTTTTTTTCTAAAGTAAACGCACAATTTAATGAGTATGTTGTTTTTTCTTGGTAAAAGCTAAGTACTTAATAGTCTGCAGTACCTAAACTTTAACTAAAGATTCTGTTTATATTTTTTAATTTATCTTTTCAATAGATCAAAGCGAACATTTAACAGTAGTATTGTTTCTTTAAAAAACAGTAATTACCTCTTTTAAATTAAGAATATATAAGTAATGTAACTTAAGTAGGATATTTCTTCAGGTATTCCGTAAAATTTTGTTAGTTCATAGGAATGAGTTAGACTTCATTGTATGTAAGTATGTATTTGTCTATCTTTATATAATATTTATGATCATAAAAATGGTAGCACGTGTTGAAGTACTTTTAGCCATAAGTCAATATTTTATAATGAATAGTTATTATTAGAATTCGCATTGTAATTTATGTTTAAACGGTCGTAAATGTTAATTGGCAAAATTTGCATAAGATTCAGTTGTTTTCGTCTAAAACATAATTATGTTAAAGTAGCTCTCTTCAAGTAGGAACATTTATTAATATTTAGAATAGGTACAATTTAATTCCTTAGAAGAGTAATGATACTGTAGAGAACAAAACATTATAATAACTTATAACCTGTATTCGTAGTATTATTAGTAATATCAAATGTAACCGAAAAAGAATGAATGCAAGTGTGAATGCTGTTTCTTTTTTCACAGATCAATGTTTTTTAATAATATAATATGCCTTCAACCTTTGTCACGGCTCAATTGAGAATCAAAAGCGCGGGCACGCCGTAGTCTAGATCGCGTGCGATTGGGTGTAGGGTGGTCTCTGCAGCAACGTACCGCGACATCTCTGGTGTTGTTAATGGGAAGTGCTGATGTCCACTTACCATCAGGTGGTCCTCCAGTTAATCAGCCGGTTTGGATGGGTTTAGGTAGAACAATCTTTGATGATTTTGGCTGAGCATAACCTGCAGCCGCCATTTAGAACCCGGTGGTCTGCAGACTACGCTTATCAGCAACACCACATGCAAAAGTTCTTTTTTAAGACCTCATTGTCCCTTTTTTTGCTGCTCACAACGTGAGATGACGGTGACCGTTTACCTAAACCCATCAGGGTTTAGGTAAAAAAAAAACTGGGATTATTTTGGATGAGCACAAGCAGCAGCTGCCACTGAGAACCCCGTGGCCTGCAGACTAGGCTTATCAGCAACACCTTGAGCAAAATTTCTTTTTTAAGACCTCATTGCCCCTTTGTTGCTAACGTGATATGACGGGGACCGCTTACCAACAGGTGGTTCTCGGGTTTGAACGGGTTTAGGTAAAAAAAAAATGGTATTATTTTTGGCCATAATCTGCAGCCACCACTGCGACCCGGTGGACTGCAGACTAGGCTATTAACATCACATCAAGTAGAATAATGGTGCACATCTGGTTGTAAAAGCACAAGGAAGATTGGGCAATGGGACTCTTCCAGAAAAACACCTAAAGAGTTCTATTTAAAACAGTTATTTTCGATTTCTCGGGTATCGGTAATGAGAGATAACTAAGAATGCTTAATTGATATAAAGAGGTTCAGTTTAGGTAGAAAGTCTCATCATTTTATCCGGTTTAGGCAGACTGTTTTGGGTTAGGCGGCTTGGTTTAATAAAGATAAATGTATATAACTTTCAAAATATTCGCCTGAGAACATTTCACAATAAAATACGTTCTAAAAATACTTACCTATTAAATTTTATTGAAACTTACCAAGTCTTCTCGTTGTATGATTCAAACATGTGTGTATGAGAATGTATGTAGTTTTTCATGTCTTTAAATAATCATTCGTATCGTATATTTATGAGGTTAATACCATTGTAGTTTCGTAATTGCTTATAACTCTTAACTGTATGTCATAACAAAGCTTAATAATTAATATTGTAATTGTTTCTGATAAGCTTTTTAAAATATGTTTTGTCAATGTTAGCAAGCAACAAAATAAAGTGTTTAATTTGTAATTATTAAATATGATTTATTTGTAATAGTATTTTTGATGAAGAATATAAATGTTATCCTGTTCTCGAAAAGATGATCTTAACGTCTTTACAACATAAATCGTTGCCGTGTTTTTGTTTATTTTGTTACAATTAATGTCAACTTATTTTGCTAATAAATTTTGTTCAATGTATTACTATTGTTTTATTCAAGAGAACTACTTTCATACTACCCCATACCCAATTTGAAGTAAGGATGAATCCTAATCCTATAAGCTATTAAGTATTCAATAAACCATGATTTACCAGGTTACAATGCTTAATTAATAATCACATTCGTCGCTGTTAGTCTATAACAAACCCACTAAATATACCAATATAGAAGAAAAAAAATTTAAAAGTTAATTATGTCTCCCTGGGCGGTGATAGAGACTGGATCGCCAGGCCTCGGCATGGTGGCCATACACTAGCTCTTGAAGGAAGTGGCCAAGCTACGAGTAACTATGACTCGGTATTTTATGATTTAGTATCTGAAAACTGTCCGCCAATCCGCACTTGGCCAGCGTGGTGGACTATGGCCTATACTCTCTCATCTCTGAGAGAAGACCCGTGCCCAGCAGTGGGACTACAATGGGTTGATGATGATGATCTGAAAACGTTCGATTCATATGACGAATAATTTACGACTACCCTATTTGATGGTGGTAGTCTTATGTTGAAGGCTCGCTTTCCGCCGTAAAGCAGCAGTGTGAGCACTGCTGTGTTTGGGTTCGAAGAGTGCAGTTAGGCAGATGAAACTAGAAGGGTGGCATTCCAACGTAGTCCTCAGGAATAGCAACGCATCAACACACAACCTCAGGTGTGGATGTCCATGCAGATGTGATGTCATTGCAGAGATCACTTAACATCAGGTGCCTGCATGCTCGTTTGCGATTCTGTTAATATATAAAAAAATCTTCACGTCGGATTAGCAGACGACTATAAATAGTCAATCTTACACTAAAGAAACGATTATCACCTGTCGTTTAACGATTCACTGTTTGACAAGTACCTTTGCCAATCGATGGCACGTATGTGGTAAGTTAATCCAGCGATTTCGTAAGATAACCAGCTGCGAGTCAATTTATTCACTGATCAGCGATCATTTGACAGTAATCGTCACATTTGACTGATCGAAACTAATCTATCGGTAAATCTGTAATGATACTTATATACGCATGCTATCTTAATGATCAAGTTTGTTTATGTCTTTCTTGAACTAAAAACTTCCAGAATATGCATACATGCACAGCGGGGCAAAGTGTTCGCGCGCCGGTCTGCCGTCCTGGGTTCGATTACCAGAGGGGCAAAAAGTTTATTGAGCATTTTATATTGCTACTCGATGTTTTTGCTTCCTTGAGTGTCCAGGATATCCACAACAGAGGATAACCTTGTGTCGGGCTCTTAGTGTGAATATTTATTTTATTATTTTTTATATATCCACCCTCTTGTGGGAGAAAGTGGTAATTAGATGTTTAAATCTCTTATTAACCTTAAAAAATAAATATATCTTAGGAATGCAAGTTTCGTTACCATGTATTCCTTCACCGTTTTAGTATACATTGATGGAATAGCAAATGAGCATGCAGGTCATCTGAAGTTAAATGTTCGCTGCAGCCCATGGACATCTACATCAAATACCAACTACGACGGAAGTCTTATTTGAGGTCGTACGAGGATGCGTTGCTACTTCTGGCTAAGTTGCACGCAGGCGGCGTCCATCCAGTCCGTCTGACCGTCCAGTCCATCCAGTATCTTCTGCCTAATCACACCACTCAAACCGAAACGCAGCAGTTCCCACACCGCAGCTTCACGACACAAATAGGTGCAGCGGCGGTTCCGCCGCGTACGAGACTTCGACAGAAAACTACCATCATCTAAAGTGATAATTAATTCTTAATACGTATATAATTAAGAAAAATTAAAGCCCTCGTCTACCTTAGGGTTAGAGATTAACCGCTGGGCTGTCACTATATTTTTCAAAACACCATAGAATATTAAATATAAAGACTTTGCAGATCGAACTCTTTTTGTGACTAACGCCAGCTGAACGCACAACTGATCCACACTATCATTATTCAATAGGAAACCCGGCACGCGCAATGTGCAATGTAAAAATAGCCGATGCATACTCCATTGGTTTTGCATAAAAGGTGCATGTTGCACAAAGCCAAAGGTATATGGATAATGGAGCCGGCTATTCATAAAATTGACTTGAAAGTATACCTACCATGCATGTGGGTTGCAATTTTGTATTATTGGAATACTTCATCTGTTTCAGAGTTCGATACACAGACGCTCTGTTCCACAGTAGTTTTCTACGAAACGTTCATAGTCCGATAGTGAATAGTAAATGACCTACTGACTTAAAATAAAAACGACGGAAATTTCCGATATTGGATCGTTTTTAATAATAACAGCTCGTATGTGTTTGTCGGCGTAATCGTTTGATCTTCCTGCACCGTGAATCTGATTTCGGTTGAAATTCGCATTTGGAAAGGTAAAGTTCTTTTTTTATAACAGTTGGCCACTAATTTATATATCCATTGCATCTGCATGAGAGCAGAGCTCGCCTGTAATCCTCCACCCACTAGTTACGGGAAATGCGGCCAGCATTAGTACTGAGTATGCTAGGAAAAGATAAATTCTGATGGTGATAGAATCTTATGTCAAAGACTCGCCTGCGGCGGCACCACCGCTGCACTTATTTCTGCCGTAAAGTTGCAGTGTGCATTTAGGCAGAAGACACCGGACAAGAGGCATTCCAACTGAGTCCTCGTGAGTAGCAACGCATCCGCATACGACCTCAGATAGAACTTTCGTCCTTGTTGAGGTTTGATGTGGATGTCCATCGGCTGCAGTGACCACTTAACATCAGGTGGCCTGCATGCTCGTTTGCTATGCTATTAACATTATAAAAAAATAGTGATGGTTTTCGAATGTTAAGTTTTAAATTTTGCTTGGCATAGTTTTTACAATATTGAAAGGATTGGTAAACTTCAAGATAAAATATAAAATCATGTACAAATCGCTTTTAAAAGATAGGAGTAAGTGCTGTTTAGTGGTCACCATACCCTTTAGACATCCACATCCTTCATCCTCAAATAGGTCTGAATATAGGACATATGAGATCATACGCGGATATCCTGAGGACAAAATTAGAGTGTCTCATCTTCAGTGTCCTTTGCTTAACCACACCCTTCACACCGAAACACAGCAGTTCTCACACTGTTGCTTTACGGCAGAAATAGGTGTAGCGGTGGTGCCGCCGCAGGTGAGCCTTTGACATAAGACTCTACCACCATCAAATAAATCTTACGTCTACGTTCCTTTTAACGAATCATCTGATATTATTACGAATAACTCTACTAATAAATCTGCAGTGATTCTGTGGGATGAACAAAGGGATGTGTGATATGACTTCGGATTCGTTAAGCAAACGATCCTCGAGCTTGTTTGTGTAAATTTATTGTCTAGATGCATATCTCGGTATAAATTCGAACGGGTTTCGCAGGTTTGGTTTACCATATTCCTCTACGCACATGTTAGTGCGCGTTCGCCTTTATGTATGCACTGCGTCGATTCTATGATATTGTGGAGCGAAAGACTGTGTTCCACTACGGTCTAAGTTTTTTTTTTTTATTCTAGCAGAATAGCAAACGAGCATGCAGACCACATGATGTTAAGTGGGCATTGCAGCCCATGGACATCCACAACAAACCTCAACTGGGACGGAACTCTCAGGTTGTATGTGGATGCGTTAATACTACAGAGTACTAAGTTGGAATGCCACCTACCTATTGTCTTCTGCATAACTGTGCCCTTAAAACCGAAACACAGCGGTTATCACACTGAAGTCAGAAATAAAATTAATGAGAAATTGATTTATCACTTGTTTTAACGGTGAAGGAAAACATAGTAAGGAAACCTGTAAGCTTGAGAGTTCTCCATAATGTTCTCAGAGGCATGTAAAGTCAGTCTATCCGCATTTGGCCAGCGTGGTGGACTATGCCTTAAAACCTCTCGTATCTGAGAGGAGACTGGTGCCCATTAGTGGGACTGTAATGGGTTGTTGATGAAGATGATATTAATTAAAGCAATAAAGGTTTATTGATAGATAACTAAGTGGAATAATCTCAGCAAAATGACGCCAGCAGCGTGTCAACAGAGCGGCTGATGTAGATATTAATCAAACCAATTTATTCATCGATAGGGAGGTTGTACGGCTTCATCCAATCGCGTATTTATTACATTTCGACGAGAGAATTAGATATTTCAAATAAAAATATGAACCATGATTAAACAGAGGTAGTTCAAAGTCAAAGTAAATTATATTTTTCAAAGGAAATAAGAAATGAAGAATTATTTTCTTATTCTCCGCAAGCATGCAAGAATAAAGTAATTACAGTTTAAGAAATATTCATGTACGGGTAAACGAGAGTGTAGAGCGTGTCACTTATAGTGAAAAAGTGTACTTTTTACAGATTGTGAGCATGAAGTAATAGTTTATATCTGTAGGTTTCCACTGTAAAAGTTTGACGATCAGAAAATAAAGTGTATGAAAGAGTTCAGTTCGTTACAAACTACGATCATTTCTTAGATGGTGTATAATGATAAGGTCAAATAAATGAACATCAATGTATTAAATTATATAATAACTAGCGATTTCCCCCGACTTTGTTCGCGTGGTCTTCAAAACGTACTCGTACAAAATGGACTGCCGCTGAACTAATGTAAAATGGGTGTTCTAATTGAGAAACCTTGAAGGGCGTGCAGATGCACACAATTACTCTGCAAAATTTCTTCGCAATCAGACGAATGGTTAAGAAGGGGATAGAAAACAAACAAGGACACATTCGTTTCATACATGTAGATCAATGGACGGCAACCCAAGGCCCGCGGGCCGTGTGCGGCCCACGTCCCTCCTCCTTGCGCCCCGCGAATGTTTTGTATAGAAAAATCTGAACATTCGGAATTGTATTTTAATATCGCGCCAAAATTGTAATTTGCGCCATCCGGGACACCGAGACGGGTCTTTACTGCCGTAAAGCAGCAGCGTAAGAACTGCTGTGTTTCGGTTTGAAGGGTGTAGTTAAGCAGAAGACACTGGACACCTATTAACGGCCGAATCGGCTGTATCACTAGTTCTGCTGCACCGATCTTGTAAAACATGTCGAAGTAATTAAGTCTAACCATATGCTTTTAAACCATGAAAGTCCTATTGAAATCTATTAAGCAGTTTTTGCTTGTTTGGCAAACATATAAACATAAAAAAAATCCAAAAATGTGTCTTTTTTGCAACTTTATTGGAATCCAAAATTGTGTCTTTTCTTATTTAGTAACTTTATTTGGTTGATATCAGTTGAATTTTTTAAAATATCATGATGTATTTGGCCCCGGTATAGTTTTATAGTAGTAGAGATAGTCAGGAAGGTAAATATATTAATATTTTAAATAATAAATTTATATAACCATTTGTAGTGACTTATGCAGGTTACGATCTCTACGATGTAATATAGAACGAAGAATACATTATCATGTTACCTTTTACTACGCCTGTGTACGTGATAGTGCAAAAGCAAATTGGCCTGATCTTGAAGATGGAAGATCTTACATAACTCTTCAAGCCAAAATCTAGTTTCTAAACAGCGAACACCCGGGTTGCAGTTAAGGAGATTGTTTATCAATATATTACTTCCGACACACTTGTACCATCGTACGTATACTATAAACGCTTTAGCTTGATTCTAATCTTTCTCTCCAATATCGTCCTCAAATTTTTTTGCCACGAATTTGTCCTCATCAATCTAGTCGGCACAATTTGGCACGACTAACCTTTTTTTTCTCTTTAATGATCAGTTCTATAAAAATATTGAAATATTTAAATGATGATGATTGAAACATTAAATTTATGGTGGAAGAGTCTTATGTTGAAGGCTCGCCTGCGGCGGCACCACCGCTGCACATATTTCTGCTGTGAAGCAGCAGTGTGAGAACTGCTGTGTTTCGGTTTGACGACACTGGACGGGAGGCATTCCAACGTAGTCCTCAGGATTAGCAACGCATCCGCACAACCTCAGGTGTGGATGTCCATGGACTGTAGACACCACTTAACACCTGCATGTTCCTGCATGCCGGCATGTTCGTTTGCTATTCTGTTGATATATAAACAACAACAAAAAAATATGGAGCGTGATAAGCTAGAGATAGACTCGAGTTAGCTAGAGGTAGATTGTTAGATGTTCATTTGCAATTCAAAGCAATATACTGCAAAGTCTACGTCAACATATTGAAGTTGTCTAGCAAGCGAGGGTATTAAAATTGGAACGATGTTTCGAGACCTACATTCGAGAACACACGGAACTGTTTTTCAAAAGTGGTAAGTTTTCAAAATTTCAGCATTTTGATACGAATACACTCCCTCTTCGTATGCATATAAATATATATGTATATATTGTTACGGTACCTACTATGTCAATATTCCAAAGATATCAATGATTTTGGACCCCTTTGTATGATTGGTTAAAGTATTGATTTTGATTTCTCTAATGTCGTCACTTACCGCATATAGGATGGCTCCGGGATCTCCGTAGAATCGTACCGGTGCCCAAGAGCCCATCGCAATCTTCGCGTGCCAGTGAGCATCAGTTCATAGTCTCTTGACTTGGATGTTTGTGGTCGTAATCATGTCATCAATTTCAGGATCGTAAATGAAGCACAGCCAGATCCTACAGTCTAATCGCCTATATTTGATGGTGGCAGAGTCTTATGTCGAAGGCTCGTCTATTTCTGCCGTAAAGCAGCAGTGTGAGAACTGCTGTGTTTCGGCTTGAAG
>DWKW01001366.1:0-12867 GCA_018250115.1 Doberes anticus | reverse complement strand
AGCGAGTGATAATTAATTAATAATACGCACATAATTTCGAAAACTTTGAAATAGAGGTACGTGCCGGGATTTGAACCACGACCCAACATAGCGGGGTCGAGATACTTAACCACTAGGCTCACTTCAATATATAATAGAAAGAATGGTTTGCGGATATTTAACGACAGTCGATGGGTAGATAAGTTAGTTATATAAAAATTACAGAAATGTAAATACACACACTCAAGACCCCTACACTAGGATTTTAAAACTCTCTGTAGGTGCTATTAACAGAAATCCAAAACCATTTAAATTCCTGCATTGCTGGGAATTGAACTCAGGATCCTTTAATGGTAGAAAAGCAGAGTGATCACTATGAATACCAGACTTAAGTAATTATACTTAATTATAATTGATTTTAATTACTTAACATACTTAAGTAATTAAAATTAAATGACAAAACAAAAAAAAAAAACATTGAAAGGCACGTGGAATTTAATAATTGTAAATGAGACTCTGAGCCACTTTAATATAAACAGGGCAATCAAGCGAGTAAATTCCAACCTAATTAGTGATATAAGCGAAAGGTTTGAAGTGAGGAGGATAGCGCTGAAAACTAATATTAATTCGCCTTTCAAGGAACTTTATTATACTAATTAAGTTCGTAGGCACTTTCTTCCAGGATTGAGACGAGAATGTCCCGAGATGAAGAGATGTCTATCTCTAACCACATTAACCTAAGTTGATGTCCTAAGCAACAAACAGGCCAAACAATTTTCATGATTAGAATCTTTCGAAGCAGTTTAGGAAAACGGAACAAAAGGAAAGCCATCAAAATCCTATAAAATAGTACACTTAAAATAAATCATACATATCAACTGAGTAAGGTTACACTATTAAAAGGGTTTAAAAGTTCGGCATGTAATCGAAGATTCGCAGACATTTAAAACAATTAAAAAAGTGATGATGGATAACATACATAAATATGATAATAAAAAGGCTAGTGACACATAAGTGATTGTATTACAAATGTCCACTGGCGATGGTGACCACTTACCAACGGGTGGGCCCGTACGCCTGTTTGTCAACCTTTCGCATAAAAAAAAATCTGTTGATAAACAAATAACCCAGTTGTGGCATTTTATTGATGGTTAAAATGGTGAAGAGGAATTTTTAAAATGTTGTCTTAATATGTTTGCGTAAAAGTTAACGACGTTGTCTGGGAAAATTTGTTGTTGTCAGTCTTAACGAACGGGTAAGGACTGGCTTTTACGAAAAATTAATGTTAAGACCAGTTCTTAATAACGCCATCTATTTCATTTTTTTATAACAATTCCACAAGATAAAAATAAGCCTAGTAATTTATTTTTTATTTTAGATAAAAAAGGGGGGAAAATTTGATTGTATAGACATAAATCTGATATTTGGTAATTTTTTGATAACTTTGGGTCACTGCTATTTTCAAATAATGGGCACGCTTTGACCCATTTTTCATAGGTACCGACCTTGAAGTTCTAACTAGAATTACTTAACTACTTAACTTAGAATAACCATATTAAGCTTTCGAGATTACCGGAATCGCAACTATTAAAATTATAAATAACACTTTGCCAGCTATTTTATAATCGCTACTTTCCTGTACCCTCTATAGAGAGGTACCATGACAAACATTCCGTCCGGTCATTTGCCACCTCTCAGTAGTTTGAGTCCACTTTTGAGCGGTGTCCAGTTCGCAACATAGGGAATTTATATGAAGCAACAATTTTATTAGAAGCGATAATAATTCATAATGCGTCGCGACATTATCAATAAGCTTGTTCACCAATAAATTTATTTTTATGAGTTAAATGTCATCTTTCCCATCTATGTTCCTCTACCGTGTATAAAGCCATTTTCAGCTAACTAACCGAAATAACTTAAGACTATTTGTGAACTAGATTTCCGCCAGCACGTTGTCGCTGTTTATGTGAAATGAACCAATAGAACTATTTTAATTGTCACGAGTTGGCGGCATATTACGAAGAGGTCGAGCTGTATGTCTACATCTACGTATATGAAATAAAAACATATGCGTTTAAACTGTAAAATTTTAATACTTTTAACTTTCAATCGATTCAGATTCAGATTCATGTTTTTCGTCATTGGTGAACAGACATTTTAATTAATTATTAGCGGAATAGCAAACGAGCATCCAACTTTAAAGAGGATCGAAATCCTATCTACATGGATGCGTTGCTATCCACGAGTAACAAATTGGAATGGTATAAGTCGAATGTTAAAATCGAAACGCAACAGTGCTCTGACTGCTTCTTTGCAGTATAAAAAGTATCAACGTAGATGCCGCAGCAATCGTGCCTTCGTCATAGGACTCTACCACCACTAATACTAATTAACTATACAAATAAACACAAAAAATATGTTTTTTTTTTCGATGTATATGTAGAGTAATAATCGATATAAGTTAAATTGTGAAAAATGTCTTCACCGTGACAATTTAATAGTATTATTTCACAGATAACAAAAAAGTGAATGATGTATTTTAAAAGTGAATTAGAAATATCTTATTCAGATAAGAAAAATACATAACCGATATCTATCTAAATAATTGAGTTAAGAACGTACGTACGGGAAGATACTATATGAGTCACGTAAAACATAATTAAATACTAGTTTGTCTAGAAACGTGCTAAGATTTATCATAAAAGCACTCACGAAAAGTAACTTATCTACCGAGATTAATATGTATAAATAAGAAGCCATTTGTCGTTTATCACTTGATGTATCTAGCGCTTGATGCTCTCTCATTTCTGAGAGAAGACCCATGCCCAGCAGTGGGACGATAATGGGTTGCTGATGATGCTGTATCTAGCGAGAAAGTTTGGGAATTTTCATCTTTATCTTCAACGACTGGAAAAACAGGAGCAGAATACTCAGCCATGATTAGCATTTGATGAATTTGAAACCATAAACGTAAACATAAACTATTGCTCATCAAGTCCCTTCGCCTGAGAACCTTACAACTACCTAATGTTACAAGGTCTGTGCGAGCCAGCATCCCAGACAATATCGTACGATTGAAATTTCTTGAACGTTCTCGTTTTAATCTAAATAACTGTATTGCGAGTTTATCCCACTATTCGATTGCTTAAATAGACCCCCTCCTATTATTTGAATCTAGTTTGTGCTTGTCGTGCTGTACGTCGTTCGCGTGTAGGTATTTAATATTTTAAATTTAAGAAATAAAATATAGTACTATTTTGTGGAATTCCATTAAGAAGAAATAAAGTACGCTAAACTTTATATAAGACATGGTCTATCTGTACACTACACTTCATTTAAATCCATTCAGCCGTGTATGCACAACTTGGTATAAACTTATAAACTGCCTCCTTCTATTGGGGTTGTTATAAAAATACAAATACAAGATTAAAACCATAGTCGAACTTGTATAAATGAGTAATTTTACTTACTTAAACTTTACTTATGTACATACAACACAATAGACAAAAGGAATACGACGGCAAAAAAGTATTGCAGATTTCTCTTTTTCGAGCAAACCTGTAACTGGATTATCTGGATATGGTTAGCGAATGGTAGATATGCATATACTATATACAAATATAAATATATAGGTACAATGTACAATAATATACATATGTGATTAATAAATATAAATATATAAAAACATTTAATTTAATGCAGTTAATAGTGTAATAGCCTACATACTTTCATCACCTATTCGAAATATTTATTGCCTAAATTACTTCTTGGATATTAATTAATCTTTTCTTGTAAGTGCTCTGTTCAGGCGATTCAAAGATAGCATGTTAGACAGACAAACAGATAAAAATATGAAATTCTAGTATTAGTATTTGTCAAAAAAAAGATGTACGTCATCCTAACAAAGCTTAAGCCGACATTCAATTGCGAAACACACACAATTATGTTCTCAGGCAGGTGTTTTGGTATATTTATAAGTCGCATAGGCCCCTATTACCCACTTTATGGACTTGACCTTATGAATGAAGTGTTAAGGAAACCTGAGTCCAGTAGTGAGACAGAGACATGAGCAATCGATTGATAATACATACGAGTATATTATTTCATTTAAAGAAATAATAAAACATTTCTAATAACTGAAATAATAATTTCGTACACTCAAACCACACCAATTAAGTTCATTATAGCTGTGGTTGAAACTGGTTCTGTAAAATTGCTAATTTTAGGTAAATGTTTCAGTAGAATACTGACATTTAAATTAACTCTGAAAAGCACTTAATTTATAAAATACGCCCGATATTCGCAAACGCACTTGGATTCGCTGATTTCACATAAGTGGTAAAGCCACCATCAAGAAAGATCAACACCATTGAAACTAGTAATTACATTACCATTGAAAGAAATAAGTGTAGGTTTTATATAAGTTACACACACAAATATATATATATATATACGATGTATATATATATACATATATATATACGATGTATATACATATATATATACGATGTATATATATATATATATATAATGTATGTAACTATAACTATCACTACCACCGTAAAATATTTCTTTGGAGTTGGATATCTAACTTCACTGACCGACATACTTGTCAATCAAATATGAACTTTGTAATATTTATAAAACATTTGCTATATGAGATAAGTAATACAGAGATGATATAACTCCCCTGCAGGAAATAAAAAAAGTGCTTTATAAAAAGCTAAAACACTTGGCACTCTGAAATATGTACATCTAATACGGTCTGCAATTAAACAAATTGCAATCCGCAGAGTAAAAAATCTTGGATAAAATAAAAATTGTTGCAACGAGGCAAGAAATACAATACGTGTCATTTAATTTTTAAATTTTTTGTGCGGTTTTTTTATCATCATCATCATCAACCCATTATCGTCCCACTGCTGGGCACGGGTCTCCTCTCGGAGATGAGAGGGTTTAGGCCATAGTCCACCACGCTGGCCAAGTGCGGATTGGCGGTTTTTTTATATTAGAAAGCAAACGAAGCCTTTATAGCCATATATTAGTAAGCGGTCACTGCAGCCCAGGGATATTCACATCCAACCTCAAATATTTGTAGAACCGAAGTCCTATCTTAGGTTGTACGTGGATGCGTTGCTATAAGGACTAAGTTGGAAAGCCACCTCTTCCGTGTAGTATTTCTACCCACATCATTAAATCCCAAACACAATAGTGCTAACCATTGCTGTATTCGTTCACAAATAGGTGCAGCGTAGAAAGGCATAATCTACCACTATATCAACTGCGAATTGGTGGAATTCAGATGCCTGCAAGAACATTATGGAGAACTTTTAGGCATGCAGATGACCTTCCAATGATTTCCTTCAGCACAGTGAAATTCGATAATTCCTTTATAATATTCATATTACTTTGAAACACCAGTAGGGTGCATGCTGGAATTCCGATCCAGCCATCGGAGCGGGAAGCCGATTTCTAACCACTTAGCTATCACTGTTCATAAGGCTCTACCATCATCAAATCTATCAATAATCCATCTATCCACATCTTTTCCCTTCTCCTGCCCTACGTCCACCAATTTCATTTTAAAATTCTACTAATTAAAATACTATAAACTTAACTTATGGCACCAACTTTAGCAAAATGTTGTACTTTAAAGAAACTTTTGTGTAATTAAAATAGTTTTAAAACTCCTGCAGGTTTAAGGATAAAGTTAAAGTATGTGGGTGTTTAAATAAAATACATCCTTCATAACTTCGGAGGCAGTAACACTTCGGCGCAAACCTGCTGCTTTCCTGATCGGCTCGAAAGTGCCATGGAAGCAGCCATACTATAGACCAGTTATAACTTTGGTATAAAGTTTAAAAGTACGTTTGGAGATACTAAAAAATAATGTGTTTTTCAGATTTCGGAATGCAAAAACTCCCAATTCTGTTTGCGGATTTAGCTCAAAAAACATGTTTTCCTCGTTCATTAACATACACAGAAAACTCGTTGCAATACTTTTTTTACCATTCAAATCGAAACACTGAACTGAACTGAACATTTACGTTTTATTTTTACACAAAATCACTTTGAAGTAATTATGAATTGTTACACATCGCGTTCTGTAATTTTACAGATTTTGTACTGTACAGTATTACACAAATCAGTTCTTTCGAAAACGGTACGCGATCTCGTTAAGTGAGTCGGGGCGAGTTGGTACGTCTCACTACCCCCGTATCTCAGTGGGTACTGAATGTCTGTAGGGGTGGCCGTACGCATGCGGGGTTGTGGGGTTCTACCCTAAACCCTGATGAGCTCGCGGATGTTTGATAATTAAACCCAACAGTTAAACGATTTAGAATTTTCACCGTTGTATTTGCTTTTGTAACGATTTGATTAACACGTCGTTCGGACTAAGTGAATCGTAAATGAGTAAATTATTATTGTATTTGAAATCCCAAACCAGATTAAATTATTTATTACTTGATTTAATGGTAAAGGAAAATTGCGACGAAACCTGCAAGACAGGTTCTTAACAATATTTTAAATCGCCAAACTACACTTAGCCATTACGTTGGATTATGGGTATTTTTATAAGAATAGAATAGCAAACGCAATAGAATAGCGAATAGCAATAAACATCCACATCCAACCTCAAATAGAACGGAAATCTTGTCTGAGGTTGTATGTTGCGTTGCTGCTCAGTAATATAAAAATATTCCTGAAATATAAGTACAAGCCTATGTGATTAGTTAAAAATACATGAAAAGCATTGAATTTACCTACATATTGAAAAACAAAATCTGAGTGAAGGACTGTAAAATGTTTAGAAGTATTAAATAGTAAATCTATATTTTACATCGTCTTTCAAAATATCAACGAGCGAAACTCTTTAATCGTCGAGGCTATAGATCCGATAAATGATTCATGAGCTTTTGGCACCTGTACTACCGCTGACGATCAACGAATTGAGCTAGGAACTAATAACACGCGAACTAGAGTAGTGAGGGAGGGAAGACTGCCGCTAAATTAGCTTTTCTTTTATAGCTCGTGTCGCTGCGACAAACTTGTAAAGAGAGAATTCTTATCGGCGATGTAAACGATTCACGTTAAAATTGTAAATTACTAGTAATACTTACACGAAATCATTTTCTCGTTACTTGAGCATGGAACTAGTTGATTGGCTGTCGCTTTATTGTCGACACTGAGAAACGTTCTTTAAGCTCCAGATTCCAAATTTATCATCGGGAAAAGCAACTTGTCTGAGCTAGAAATAACTATCAAATCAAACATGTATTATCCCAAATGATCTTCTAGCACACATTCTGGAATAATCGTACGAAGTTTATTGTATCATAAACGAATTAAGTAGAATTTACATGTTCATTTACGTCGTCAAAACGATTATGTAAGTATAAAAATAGGAAGTATTTAACGACAATTCTAAATGTGGCATTTATAAAGTTAAGTTAAGACCAATTTCATTTCTATTAATGTATGGGACATCACAATTTTTTCACACCAATTTTGTAAACATGTCACGATCCGTTTTGCAATATAGAAGTTACACCGAAAAGTTTTTTAATTAATCATCAATAGAGTGTCTAATTAAAGTGTCTAAGCCAATAGCGTCAGTGGTGAACAAAACCTTATCTACTTTCAAAGCTTTCAATTTAATTAACGAAGTCAGAAAAGAAAGTTGTTAACGATAAAATTCTTTGAATAGTTTGATGAACCCAAACCCTTTATGACCAGTACTTTAAGAAGATTTGGTTGCCATGAATAATTTTGTTGTGTACCGCGTCTGGCATTCGTCCCGCTTGGTGACTAGGTCTAGCTGCCTTTCAAACGGTTCTAGGTTCGATTCCCAGTGTCTCACCCACTCAGAATTTTAAGAGTTTTGCCGTTAAATTAACATGGCCGCTACTAGATTTTTGTGTGACCCTTGTGTGTATCCAAGGTGCCCACGACACGACACCTAGTGTGGTGGTGTAGTGGTAATATACATAAAAAAAATACATCCAATAAATTAGTAGCAATTGAAGTAAAAAATTTCGTATCTGATGAAAATAAGTTTCAGATGAAATCAGTCACCAAGGGAAGTTCGAACTGAAGTATAAATCACGAAATAGTTCGGAAACAAGTTTCCGCGCTGTTTTATTGAGAAAATTCAAAATGAAATCTGTACAAATCTTCGAAAGTGAGGCGGTGTTACAACGAAACTTTTTATCACAATACAATTTGGCAAACCTCCTCAAATGCTGCCGTTACAATTTACATAACAGTCCGTCTAATTGATGAAGTACCGAACAAAATCTTTTATCCTTTGATATTTTCTTGCAGAGTACTGTATCTTATAATACGTTTCGTTTTTCTTTTCTTTTCTTGTATATAAACACAAGTAGCATGTAAGCCATCTGATATTAAATGGTCACTGCAGCAAATAGGTCCGAAGTCACATCTGTCCACTACTCCTGTTCAGTATATACTGCCTAAGCACACCTTTCAAAACGAATAAGTGCAGTGCTGACACTGCTGCTTTACGGCAAAAATATACTATCACCATAATCTATTAAATAATACTCTTAATTTAAATAGTATTTAAATTTTTTTCGTATTTTCCATCCTTTGAAGTTATACAGAACAGCGTAGAAGAGCAGCGCTAAAAATCGCACTGAATAAATATTTATGATTTTGTATTAGTCTGCAACCGTCGGATCATGTAATAATATGTTAAAGATATTTCTATTTTTCCAACTAACTGAAGGGAAAGTAATAAATTAAACTGTGAAATGGTCGTCGTTCTATCAACATCCAAACAGGATTGTATGAGCGTGGAAACATTTAAACCACAAAGGATCTGTAAGATGGCTTTAAATTCAATGGTATCAACCTAGACAATGAGTAATCGTGCCCTGCGCAAGGAAATAATGACAAAAGTTTCCTACCGACGATCACTTGTCCAAAAGAATCAATGTCGTATAAATAGACTCGGACAGTCAAATTATACAAATCATTGTTAAATTTTTAGATACAACAAACATTTCATTGGTAATTTTTTGAAAATTTTGGCTGACGTCGTTTTGAAAGAACGAATGAGATTTAACACCTTTTAGACAACTGATTTATGCTAAATCTTATTGTAATCGATAAAAAGGTAGGTAACTGATGTAGGTAACTGATGTACGTAAATATAAAATTTAAATACCTACGTATTTTCAGATTCGGCCCGCGATAGTGATCGAAGGGTAAAAATAAAAGTTTAAAGGTGTAGGTTTAGTATAGTATTTCATACCTGAAAATGATATCAGCGTATTTATTTTTTAAGTAGTTACTTTTAAAGTGTAACTAGTAAAATATTCGTTTGGTAGAATGCAATTAAATATGAGCATCAATCAAATGGGTTGAAGTGCAATTGATAAAATAAAACGTTCGGCTCGTTCAAATTAGCATGAAGAGATTTATTTTCTTAGAGGAAAATAACATCGAAAGCCCTCTAGGATACTTTATTAGGGGATCGTTCATTGCAGAGCACCATGCAGTAGTCGTAAACCGTAGTCGTTAGAACTCTTCCTCCCATACGCGAATAACTTATCGACGTTCAGTTACAAAATTGCTAAAAGGTAACTGAATAGGCAAGTACGTTGAATACCTATTTCAGTATGCTAGTTTTTAATAACATTAAGCGTTTGTCTATTCTCAGTAGTGGGACTGTATTGAGTTGATGATGATTATGATGAAACGATAGTAGTGTTAGCCTAGTGGTTAAAAGTCTCAATCTCTCATTCCGGTGGGTTGGAGTTCAAATCTCTGCACGCACCTGTAAGTTTTCGAAATAATGTGCGTATGAAAAAATAATTAATAATTGCTTTAACGGTGATCTGTTTTACAAAACCTGCTAGACTAAATATTCTCCGCAATGTTCGCATGTAACGTGTCAATGTCAATCAATTCGCATATAGCCAGAGTTGAAACCGAAGATGCAGGCTACCTTATATTAAGTGGTAACTGCAGATAGATAGGATAGGATGAGAATTAACGTAAGTAGATTCCTGCTCATAAGGACTAACGCAGACGTAATTAATTGACCATGCAGGTAAGTACACAGTTCATAAACCTGGGTAATATAAAACCATGTATTATATCCGTTAGGATATATCCCTCTATGCATTATAATATTAGAGCGTGATACCAGTCTGTCAAAGAGGTCAAAAGATTTTTCTAGTTAACCTTACACGAGATACTTGTTTCCATACTTTAAATATCAATGTCCGTAGTACGAGCTAGAACTCCATAAATCTTTAGCGATTTCCCGCCAACGTAGAGCGTTGTTTCCTGACAAGTTTATTTCCGGAACAAGAATGATGTAGTGATTCTGATACAAATCTGTAGAAAAACGCTTTTGTTACATCCAAAAATTGTCTCCGCTCTCATTCGATAAAATCCACTAAGAAATGGAAAACGAGATATTAAAGTCTAATGGAACGACAGCACGAAGGGTGTCATTAGGAAAATTTGAATTTTGAGCGATAAATGAAGAACCATTTGTATACGCGAACAAACTCAATTTTCACTTCGAAGTTAGAACTTAAAGCTTGCCAATAAAATTGAAAAGCTTACCACCGCGAGCCTGTAACTTATAGTCAGATTACCATAACTTAGTTTTGCAGCCGATGCAAATTGCTTCAAAATTTTCGACATCTGCATGTCTGGCGGACGCAAAAAGCTAGATGGGATTTTATAATGCTTCCTTAAAAGATCTGGGATTTTTATGATCTTCTCCATAAATATTAAACGCCATTCGAATTGCTCCACAATCGAAGTTTGTTCAAACACTATCTGTATAAAATGATAGATGGATTGATTTTCAGAGTCGATAAAAGTAGTGGGTATTAAATTCAAATTCATAATGGAGGTTACATCAAGGGCTCGCCTGCAGATATTTCCGTCGTTTAGCTGCTCTGGCACTGCTGTATTTCAATTGTTAGGCAGACTACATTACACAGGAAGGAAGAAGAAGTTTCATTCGGTCCTATTTGAAGTTAGTTGTGGACTTTCATGAGATGATTACTTGTTCGCAACATCAGGTGACCTGTATGCTCGATAATTATTGCTCAAATTCATACAAAATACAATTTTCCCCATTTACAACACTCAGAAAATTAAAAAAGGAAGAAAAAAAAATCGGTGGTTTTTTTGGAAATACAAAAAAAACTGGCATTCCTTGGCCGACTGACCGACCATGCAGTATCAATATACTCGTATATAGAATGTTACTACTGTTAATACTTCTTCTATGGCAATCCATGATTTTCAAGATTTACTTTATAAGTTAGATTTTTTATGCCCACTTCTTCACTTCTATACCGCAGCACAAAATATCTCCGCAATGAACACTAAAATTGTACCGCTTATTGGCTTTCCTTCAGTCGACACTAAGCTTAAAAGCTAGCTTAGTCGTTACTAAAAAAATAGTGAAAAATAGGTACCTACCTACTGCTGAATATTCAGTTAAAGTACACAGAACCTCAAAGAGTCGTACTTATTACTTGTAGAGACGATATTGCTATTACGTATAGAAAGTCTTACCCTCTCAGAACCATTCGAAATAAATTATTACCTTACATAATCACCTGAGGTAACCCTTTACCTTAATATTACTTGTATACAAACGTAAGGCGCCTCTGAATAGGTATAACAAGGTTTATTAAACAATAATCATGCCCTTGTGAATAAGCCCATCTCACTGCTACAAAATTACAGGGATTGAGTATCACATTAGATTGTTCATACCTTACATTAAGGATACCTCGTCGTACAAACCACGGCTTCCTTTTAATATTTATTGAGGAACAACTTGAGTTTAATACCTGTTTATTAAAACGTATACTGTGATAAGTAAACAGCCTAAGTAGGTGGTAGAACCTAGTGGTTCAGAAACTCGATCTCTTGCGGTGGATGGGGGTTGAAATTATTATTTCTTAATTATGAGGGTATAAATTAATTATCAATCGGTTTAACAGAAAGGAATACACCGTGAGGAAACCTGCATCAAAGGCATCTGAAGTCCGCTAATGCACATGGTGGGTGGTGGACTGTAGACCTAAAAACCTTCTTCTCTTATCTCTGAGAGGAGACTCGTGCCCAACACTGGGATAATAAAGGGTTGATAATGATGATTGAGTAGTTAGACACATTAACTTTAATAGAGAATTCATGAAATAGTTTCATCAAAAAGTCTGTAAAGGTTTAGTATCCAAACCTTTTAAACAGATTAGAGTAATAAACAAGGAAGAAAACACCCGATGAGTGGTCTCTGCAGCCCAAATACATTCAACCTCATATAGCACCAAAGTTTTATCTAGTATCTGCTATCTACGGATAGAAAAGCAATACAAAAGGCAATAAAACAATTTGTTTAAAAGTGTTTTTTTATTCGAAGCATGCAAAGAGCTTCCATATTTCAGAAACGTTCTAACAGATTAATTAATACACAATCTGTTTATTTAGTACTCTGTGGCTGCGTTGGCGGAGGATTTTAGCGTTAATTTGTGGAATAACGTAATAGATATTTTACTGAGAAAACTCAAAAATAATTTTAAAATAAAAATAACATTGCGTTTCTGGGTAAGATAGACTACATTAAACAGGAGGCGTTCCAACTTCTTCCTCAAAAGAAGCATTCACGTTCAACGTCAAATGGAACTTCCGCCCTATTTGAAGCTGGATGTGAATGTACATGGGCTGATAATAAGAACTAATAAGACCGCTTCACACTCACAGCCCCACAGTAAGTTTGAACCTGTGTCGTGGGTGCCATGGACACACGCAGAAACAAGCACACAAATACCCAGACCAGGTACAGAAATCTAAATTCATCATTCAAATTTCTGCCCCGCTGGGAAT
>DWKW01001365.1:0-12868 GCA_018250115.1 Doberes anticus | reverse complement strand
CTTTATGAAATAATGCCACTGCAAATAAGGAAAAATAACACCAGAACCATTTTAATTTACTCCCCTAGTATCTGGATACCGTCGCACCTTTTTATTTATTTATAATTATATTAATAATGGCATTTTTCGTTGCTACATCGTCGATCCTGGTCCATGTTAAATTGTCTCGTCTGACGCGTAAACAAAATAACTAATCAAAGTGTGTCCTTAATCCTCTTGCAGGTTTAAAATAGGTCAATTTTTATCATTAAGATTAATCGCTTTTTTTAAATCACTTTCAGTGGTTATCGTATCAGAAAAATAATATTTTGCTAATTATATGTAAACGAATAAGGATAAAGCATATAATTAACAAAACTTTGAAACTTCACAGAAAGCGAAGTCACGAGTCGGTCTAGCCATATAGCGATGTATTTGAAAAGTTTATGGCTCATTTTTCCACTTTAAATTGTGTAATGCTTAATTCTATAGCAATAACGCTTCACACTCGCAACCCCACAGTAGGTTTTTTTTTTTAAACCTGTGTCGTGGGTGCCATAGACACACATAGGAACAAGCACACAAACACCCAGACCAGGTACAAAAATCTAAATTCGTCATTCAAACTTCTGCCCCGCTGGGAATCGAACCCAGGACCCTCCGAACGGCAGCCCGCACGTTGACCACGGCGCCACTCGGGTCGTAGCAATAAAAATACTTCACCTAAATTTGAATCACAATAATAGTCCCTGCTGTTATCTCAATACTGAATTGATGCTAATCAGTTCGGAACGGTATCTTACAACCTTAGACCCGCCATACACGAACTTCTCGAGCAGTTACCCAGTGATCAACATACGCGGACCGCTCTCGCAGTCAGAGCTAACTGCTTGAAGCTGCTATTGATAAGGGTTCGAGCGGTACCTAAGCGAAGTGAAAACGAAACAAAACAAACGAAGTGTGCGGGCGGGAAACGTGCGCAACGTGGAATGAACAGCGCGGGCGGAGGGGATAACGGCGCGAGAGCAGTTCAGAGCAGTCAGTCTCAGTATGCCAGCCAGAGGACTGCTGGACCGCACAGTGAAATTTCACTGCGCAATCAACCGCACGAAGCTGCCCGACTGCGCGAGCGGTTCCGTCCTTTGTTTTTTTTAACTTGTAATAAAAATATAGGTTTATTTGTGTGAATTGTATATTTCTGAAATTTTTGTTGTATTGAAGGTGTAGCCAAAATAAAATAACAATATCACTGCATTATGATTTTATAGTAAAAAAATATACATAGGTAAATTGTACACGCATCACAAATTAATGTTCAGAGGCGTATTTTACCATTGTGAAAACCGAACAGGATATCAGTGATAGATACCATGCGGTAACCCTATTCTCATTTGATATTACACGAACAATTTTATACGACATTCTAAAAATCATCAAAACAATTGCCGAAAAAATACATCATTAAATTAAATTACGGCTTTTATAACATCTACTTACAAAATGTCAATTACCATGTAATATTTCTAATATCTATTCAGTGAGATGATTACAAACCAAAGCAAGTTATAATTACTTTGCGATTTTCTACCCTTTTTCGTAAGTAAATATGCTTGTTGCTAAAAGCAATGGTTACGCTGCACGATATTGCCTCAATTCAATTTACATACTTTTCACTTAAATACGATTTATATTATCTGTGCTCAATATATGTCAAGTGCAGATAATGGGCAAGGTTCAATCGATATACAAGGAATTATACAAAAATTTGCATTTATTGATTAAAAATTATTAGCTAAAACTAACATTTATTTGTTATACAATTGTTTCATTCAAACTTGACTAAGCACTTGGGGGATTTATAAGTGTCGGTAACTAACAATTTACACAGATAGACGGTGATTATTCTTTACATTTTTTACATGCTGAAAATATGAACTCTAGTTAGTTATTATACACTGTCGATACATAATAAATAGTAGTTAAATACATTTCAGATTTGGCTCCACTATAAAGAGATCAACATATAATTAAACAAGGGATTAACAAATGCAGATTTGTTTTTTTCTATAAAATTATCATACACATTTTATGACCATAACAATAGCTAGCTAACATGTCTTAAAAAAGATGAAAAAGACCTTGAATTCTACTTTTAATTTATTTATAAAATACGGCAGCGATACCATTTAATTACAATAAGTATTATTTTTAAATCAATTTCAATATTGTCTCTGGCCCAGGTGGGTGGGGCGCGCACTATGTGGCCTGCTCGCTTTAACTGCATCACCAAAACACAATTGAAAAAGGGCACTGTAAACTAACAACAATCCTCTTGACTCTTTCTCACACACTGTGCAACTTTTCTTTTAAACTCCGAATATGATTCTCTCCATTCCTTCTGTAAAAAGAAACATAATGAGCACACATCTACAACTGTTCAACCATTAATTGGTGTATTTGCGAGCAGTTGGGTGTGCAATAAATGCAAATTAATTCTATTGCAGTATTGTGTAATTGTGGTGTTATGGCCCTTTTTCAGTAATAATACTCTGCTATATATTTTTCATTGCTTCCTAGAAACAATCTTCTTGACTTTTCCTAACACATCTGGCCACTTTCTTTTTGAATTCCGAATATCTGTCTCTCCATTCCTTCTGTGAATGCAAACAATGTTAAAAGGTTATTTTTACATCACTACCAAAAACCTTTAGTGTACAATAATATTAAATAAACAGAATACACATACTACTGTAAAAACATTCAATATAAAATAATTATCAATAAAATAACAAGCAACTGATGATTGAGCAATGAGGATCAAATACAAAAGACAATTAAAATAAGACAGTCCTACTGAAATTCTTGAGGTCCAAAACAGTCAACAAGCAAAAAGCTTAAGTACGAGTTTTGATATTCTGCGAAAAACCATATTGAATTTTGTATTATTATTACATACATCGATGATATCTTGTTTACAAAGGTCATTTTCAAAAGCGAAATCGAGCAATGGATGGAGCGATTTTTAGCCCTTACGCTTTTGCTAGGGGCACTGCAATATGCACATGGAAAGATACAAAACTCGATTTGATTTTGTAATCTATCAAAACTCATACTCTGGTATTTGAACACCTGTTGTTGGGTACAAAATTTCATTATATTTTCACTATGAAGACCAATTATTTATATTAAAATGTGTGCCAAGCGTTTTCCCCAGCCAAATATTATTTGGCCCCAGCCTTATTTCCCTAACATAAGTATCAACAATGAAATAAGTTTTAATTTTTGAGTCTCATTAGGATACGTATTGTGTTAAAGTAAAAACATTTTTTTAAAATAAATATATGAAACAGTTATATTTTAAATAAATGAATAATGTTTCACCCTCATAGCCCCACAGTAAGATTAAACCTGTGTTGTGGGCGCCATGGTCACACAGAGAAACAAGCACACAAACACACAGGTACAGAAATCTAAATTCATCATTCAAATTTCTGTCCCACTGGGAATCTAACCCAGAACCCTCCGAGTGACAGACTGCACATTGACCATAGTTATAGTTTACATTGTCCCCAGAGAAATGTTTGAAATAAGGAATGTCAATATTCAAATGTTCAAAAAAAATATCATGCTGAAAGTTTGCAGATGGAAAGTGAGTTACCCCAAGAATCCCAGCATGTTCATTGCACATTTGCCAACACAGAGATTCAATCCTTTTACTATAAACTGTCCAACTAGCACAAATTACCCTAATGAAAATTACTTTTTTCTAGCATGCTTTTAGGCATTCTGCATATAAACCAAACATTATAGATGCAACAAATGCAGAAGTAAATTTTACAGCTGTATAAATTGTGATATTTATTTACTATACAAGTCAAAAATGCTGTTGTGATAAAACAAAATACTGCAATTAAAAATATCATTAATACTGTCACTGACAACAACTAAAATCATGGCATAAAATACAATTACTTACATTTTAAAGTTGGTTAGCCGGATACAATAATAATGTTTTTGTAACAATATTTTTAGTTATATGAATGTAATGATTCTACAAAACCCAATTATATATATAATTTTCAACACATGCTTAAACTTGGGTGCATCAGGCTAATTGTTATAAAAAACTTTCCAAAATAATCATACAATTATATTTTTATTTTCTGCAGATACTGTAAACAGTTCTAATCCACATTATAAAATTCCATACTAAACACAAACAATTTTGCAAAAAATGTGCAATTATTAAGTACTTACCGCTGCATCAACATTTGCAGGGCTTTCATCATTTGGATCAGCCAGCATCGAGATTACACTTATAAGTATAGTCTCTACTGTATGCACGGGCAACCACCTCTCCGATGCCTTCTCGTAGCCCCATTTGTCATCACCAGGCTCATGTAATATTGATATGCAAACATCACCATTTTTTTCAACTGTAAAGTCAAAGTTAAATATGTAGGTATATACTTTTAACACATTGTGGCAGTAGGAAGATACTACTCTAAAATAAAGGCACATATAAAATTACAAACTAGTCAGCAATGCAGTTCTGAATGTGATGTAACCAGACTTCAAAATCAGTAGAAAATGAGTCAGTGTTATCTTTTCACTTGCATATGGTTTATCTGCATTTGGTGAACTCATAAATGAGTTGTACTGCTGTTAGCAGATCACCATTGAACAGCAAATACATTAGCTACATATTATTGTTTCTATTGCACTTCATTTCTTTGCCACTGAAAACGCCAACAATCTACAGCTAAATTTTGACAAGCACATATGCCCAGTCCATTTCATGTGACATGACCAATAGTAACAGTACATAGGTACAAGTCAACAAAGTATAATTTAGAATGGTTTATTTATAAATCCAATAGATTTAGATATGGAATTTACTTACTATTTGGGTGCCATATTTCAGTAACAAATTTCATACGTGGCGGCCTCAAAGGATATTCCTTTGGGAAATATAAGTGAGCCTTAAAGAAACCACCCTCACTGTAATATAAACATAAATAATGTTATTATTCAATAAAAGGCAACCATATGCCTACTAAATAAATAAGTAAATAAACAGATATCATTATATGTCATTATATCTGTATCAAAGATGAATTCCAAAATAAATATAATACAAACAACTGGGATATTTTTATATGGACATATAGATATTGTATTGTAAATTATCTTTAATTCCTATATCAAATTTAAAAACAAATAATTAACTCTGATTGTATTGAATCACACATGATCCAGAGACAAAATGTAAACAAAGTTTAAAGTACAATGGCAATAATTTATGCCTAATTCATAGTACATGTAGTCAGACTTATTCATATCATTCTTGCTAATTAATTTGCAAGTGTGGATTGACAAAATTTGAAGTATGTGTCCTATAAATTAGTATTTATTGCTAAAAATAATTATAAATGATACAGGTGTAAAAAATTAACTTTTAAAACCTATCCTACTTCTTATATTATCCCACATAGTTTCATTTTCTATTAACCTGGAATTTTGAGACTATTTTTCAGCTTTTTTTAATGTGGTTGAGTAGCAAATAACCATGCAGGCTGCCTGATGTGCACTACAGCCCATGGTCTGAAGTCCTATCTGAGGTTGTACATGAATGCATAGCTACGCCTAAGGCCTTAGTTGTCTAAGAATGCCTCCTGTCCAGTGTAATCTGCCAAACCATAACCTTCAAACTGAAACACAGAAGATTTCAGGCCGCTGGTTTACAGTAGCAATAGTGAGCATTCCACATGAACATATTTCCATCAAAGAAACAATGAACTAAAATAATTATAATCATATAATATATCCATCATGTTAAAGGAATAGAAAATAAGAGAGCAGGCCACTCATGTTAAATAATCACTATACATACATATCTAACCTAAAATACCTCCAAAATTCTATCTGAGTTACAGATGCAACTCCTCAATGCATAGTTGGAATGCCTCCTAGACGGTGTGTTCTGCCTGCCACACCCTTCAAACCCAAACAAAGGAGCACTCACATTCACTCTTCCACAATAAAAAAATGTCTTACACTAAAACCCTTATACTTTACTTTTTAAGTTTAAACAGCAAAAAGGCTAACAGTAATCATATATCACTATAACTTATGGACACAAGCAGCACCAAAAGAGAGACCAATGTGTTTCAGGTTTAGGAGAGCTTTCAACACCTTTATTAAGTATCCTATTATAGTGATCCACATATACTAACATGGATTGCTCAATCCAAATAACCTTTTAAAGATCAAGCATTTTTCCTCATGCCTTCTATGACACATAACTGTTCATGCCATACTGTCTCAGCTGGTTTTTAAATAATTCACAATATTTAATATTTCAGGCCATGACATATTATGTAGAAATTTTAAACATTTAAATTGTTTTATAAAACATCTACATGCAGTTAATTTTCAAGATGTCTACATCAAAATGTTTTAAGAACGAATATTCTTGCTATATTATTATATTCTTCAGATATGACTTGCACATAGCCAAATAACAACTAAGACAAATTATAATTCTTTTAATTTTAGTTCAACTCATGTACATATAAAAACTCATGATTTTTAGGGACCTCATTACCTGAATGAAAAACCATGCATATTAATTGACAACTTACTACAATGTATCTGGAGGACCAATGATGAGCACTTCCCACCTGTATATGTCATTGTCGTCTATTAACCCAGCAGAAAAACCTTCCACTGGATTTTTGTTCAGTTCTGGAAATTATTTTACGTAACACTAGACTTTTGATAAAATGATTCGCAACACATTTAAAGTTCATTTAAAGAACTAAATTTAGTAATAACCGTAATTCAAAATATACTTTTATTTGACTTCGGCAACGCAACTTCTGTCAAAGACGATATTGATTTTATATTTGTTAAACCACATGTGCAGTAAAACTAGAACTAATATATAATAAACGCCGAATTCTTTTGGTGAAGTAGTCTTTGTATTGATCCAACATTATCTCTAAAATAGGACCCGCTGAGGTCAATGATTGCATGAATACCCATATCGCCTGACGCTTACTTTACTGTAGATGAGACAAATTTTATATAATTTAATACACAATTACCTGCTAGTTGCTTTTTTAATAAAAGCGAAGACTGTGGCTCTGACATTAATTACAATTATGAAATTTACCCTGACGACACGAAACAAATGATTTTCCACAAAAGATGGCTGGCTGAGTTTTGTGCAGGTTGTGAAACATATGAGCTGTTGCTTGTTTCCGGTACTGCAATAAAATGTTACCACACTGAATTCAAAAAATTAAAATGTAATGTATTTTAAGCCCTATTAATCTTGTTATTTATGCAACATGATAGAGTTCTATTCATTTATTACTGAAAAAATAAATAAAGACTAAATATTTTACTATGTTATTACTCTACACATACGCCATCTAGTAATTTACAATGGCATTATTTTATAAAGTTCTATAGAAGTGTCCAAAAATACCTGTCAGTCTTGACATTTGGAAGACAATGTCATTTTAATAAATGTCTTTAGTGTCTCTTGAACTTGAAGGTACTGTTAATGTTGCCAGAATGAATGAATTTTCTTAGTTAACATTCAGGATTTCTGAGGGTCAAAGATAAAATGTCGTGCGAGCCCGTACGGAAAATAATAACAGGTTAATATAGAGGAAATTATTTTGATGTGGGTTAAGGGCTGGTAACAGTATTGTAGGCAAATCAAAAGTCCTACCAATCGAAACTTCATATCACTGATTTAAGTTCCAGCAAACTCGAGATGACTCCACTTCGCCTGATTTATGTCCTCATATCGAGCAGGCAACAGTGTTCGCACCACTTACTGCAATATGGCTGTCAACAGCCGCATTAAATAGACCCTACGAGATACCCCTATAAACATTCCTTATCGGTGCAACATTTGTGGGATAATTCTAAATAAGCTTTGGGTATAAGTAGCGCGTAAGCTAGGTTAAGAATATATCACACTTTTGTAGTTCCTACACAATAAACGTTTACTACTACGCCTGCTGTCGTTTATCATTACCTTAATAATTCGTTAGCGGTACATTATATGCACCGCTAGACTGGTGACCCGTGACGTACTGCTACAGTATAATAGGGTCTAAAAGCAGTTACAGAAGAGTACATAAGTTTGTATCATAATAACATTTATAACATGTTTGAAATTGATTTATTTTTAAATTTAAAATTTCAAAGACAATTCACATAAACATTTAAGTATCTTCAATGTGTGTAGAATTTCTCCTAGCCTTCTTTGAATCCGATTCTCGCTGCAAGCCGTTGGTTCCATTGTTCAACACCGCAAGTTTACGTTTGTTCTTTTTCTTCGACTTAGAATTATGTAGATGAACTTGAGCTTCATTTGGAGCTTTTTTTTTATTTTTGACAGTACATTTTACCGATTGCAATAAACTCAACAGAGGTTCGAAATTTAAGCTTGTTGCAACTTTGCAACTTTCATGGAAAGCTTTTATTGTGTTTAAAAGTTTCCTTAACGTAGTGACGAAATTCATTTTCACTTCAAATTCTGCCTCATCATTAAATACACTTATTATAGAGTTTTCTAATTTTGTTTCAATTTTTTGTAGTTTATCGATAGCAGTCTGTGATGTTGGCTTATGCCTATTCATTGCTCTATAGAATCCTACCATAAGGTCCAAACCTTCATTTCTTCGGAACTGCCTTACATTTTTATTAAAAACATTTTTAATAATGATTGGAATAAGGTGCAAGCTACCTTCCCATTCAGTTTGAAGGATGTTATGGAAAAATATTATTGGAAGCAAGCAGTTACGGTTTGTGAAAAAACTCTCAATGTAATCTTTAAAAACTTCTATAATAGGCGATGAAGATTTTTGTGCTTTTGTAAGTTTGGAAACTTTTTGTGAGCAATGAATAATAAATGTAGCGAAGTATGTTACGATATCGCCCAAAGCCTGATACAAGAAGTGAGACCTGGCCCCCTTATCAATTGTAGCTTTCAAATAATCACACAACATATCAATGGTAACATTTTCAATTGAGGCAAATTTTCTAACCTTAGTTAGTATTTTAATGGTTTTTCTCAACCTGTTCTCTAATTCACTAAACTGGCTGTCTTCAATACAGAATTCAAGACACCTTGACAGAGGAGCAATCATTTCGAGGCAAATATCCATAGCAGGGTCTTTTTCTAAATAAATATCTACTAAATCCAAAACTCGTATTCTAAAATCAGATAGAGCTTTTTTATTTTTACGCTCCTTTTTATTTTTTTTTCCGTTTACTTGATGAAACTGTCTAAACGCTTCAGCAAGGGCATCATCAAGCTTCTTTCCTTCTTCCTCATCTATCATATCTGCATCTAAACTTTCTGTGTCTGTATCTGCTGAGGCCCCTAAAGCCTTCTGAACAGCAATTCTAAGTTGGTCAGGAGTTTTTATGTCCTCATCATCATCATATTCTTCCAAGCTACTGTCACTATCATTACTATCTTCAGTGTTGTCTGTACCATTCTTGTCAGAAACATCAAGCTCTTCATTGTCAGAGTCATGATCAACATTACCACTATTTTCATTTTCCTCGTCCAAATCTATTTCAGTGTCACTGTCATTAGTGAGTGGATTAGCCTCACTAGTGGGGTCTAAAACAGATACAATCTGACCAACTGATGAAGGGGTTAAATATTCCCAAAGAAGTCTAAACACACATTGAACAACTGACCGAAGAACGCTGGATTCAATTGACAAAATTGACAGCAAAACTTCGACTAACACTTCAATCCATTCTGGGTCATCACTTGTCAATGAAAAGTTTTTCTTTTTCTTTCCGTTTTTGTAGTGTTCATAGCAACTCTTTAGTTCTTTTATCGAGCTCGTAGCTATATTTACGTGATTGGGCTCCGAAAACAGAAACAGGCCAAGTTGATAAAGAAGAATTAAGAAAACTTTATCTACTTTTGATTGAGATTCAACTTGCTCTATGTAATCGCAAATTTCAGTAAGCATTTCTCTGCATTCCATATTTTCCAACGGAAATTGTTTCTCTAATTTAATCCTCACCTCATCCTTCTCCATTATTGATGTTATAAAACAATTTAGTGATGACAGAACTGTGACCAAGTTGTCCACATTTGAAAATCGAGAAGTGAAACATCTGTAGAAGCTTGACTTGATGGCACCTGAAAGACAATCATTTAGATTAGATTTCAATAAAAAACCTAAAAATTACATTAGAGTTTTTACTTTAGTAGCAATTTCGTTTTTACCTGACATTTCACTACTTATAGGAACATTGTCCTCTCCACCAATTTTAAAAAATCCAAAACACATTAATAACTTCATGTATGTAATTTTAAATTCAGTGTCATCTTTCACAGCATCATGGCTTACAAGAGAAGAAATAAGTTCTGCCGCCTTTGTTTTCTCATTATTGTACCAATTTCTTTCAGTATTACCTTTTAATGTTTTCTTTGAACTGTTAAGTAGTACTGCCTTAAACAATTTAGCCATTTTCCTCACACCACTTGCATCTAAATCAGCCATTGTTGATTTAACAACACTTGTTCCTGTGATCTCAGTAAAGTTTATTTCACCCGGACAAAAGAGTAATTTTTTTAAAGTTTCAACTCGAGTTTTACCTGTGACTACTTCCCCTTTAAGGGCTTTAGCAAGAGCGTGAAGCAGTTCTTTTTCTTTCTTAATCATGATTTTATGATCGTCTTCATCTTCTCTTTTATTTCTTATTTTACTAGCCATTTGTAAGCCTTTAAACCAATCTAAAAAAAGTTTAAAAAAATTGTGACTGATAAACTCAGGAATATATTCAACTGTGTTCTCATTTACATTAAGAAGAACTGTTGTAAGAATGTTGATTGACACTAATTCTCTGTTTCTGTTGTGTTTAGTCAGCTGGTTATCAATTTTATTCCAAAATAATTGCAAGTGAGAAGATGTGGCCATTTGAATGCCTATCTCCTTATAAATGGGATGACTTATAGAATTAAAGTCGATTCCAGCCTGTGGACAAGGAATAAAATTTTATAATGATATAATAAAAATATGTAGAATAGTGCTTATAGTCACAGATTTTTTGGAATCTTGTCAAATTATATGCAGCCTCGAGTACTTATCTAAATTCAGTACAATGATATAGGTGTGCGAATTAAACATGCGGCCGTTAGTTGCTGAGCAAGCGGCTCGATCGATCGTAATTTTGACAAATAATGGATGCAATCTGGTCTTATTCAAAGTTGCGGTTAAGTACATGGGCTAATTAGCAACGCATGCGGCTCTTGCGGCAAGTTTTCACTGTAAAGATCATATCGTACTGTAAAGTTCGAAATGTACCTTAGTACACATATCCACGTCTTATTAACTTCTAGCATAATTTAAATGAATGTAACAGTTTTTAGTCTTGCAATTTGTTTGAAAATGCAGTTTTGATGATCTGTGTAAAATCAGCTTAAAGATCACAGAGTGCTTTAGTTTATGGAACTCAGAATATGGTGAATATTTGAGTGTTATTTATTATGTAAAATACAGGTAAGAATGTGTAACAGTTATATGGTGGATCCTTGCTAGCGATGATGTAAATGACAATGATAGCTAGCTAGCTCACTCAACAAACAAAGCAGTACCTTCAGAACTCAGTGTGCCTAAAGGTACATACTCTGTCATTATTGTTCAAAGAATTTATACAAATGATGATTATTTGTAACAGGTTTTTTTTAAATATAGCTGTTTTTTACTCTACACATTTGTTGTGTAATTTATTCATTTGTATTTTTACAAGAAGTATACACATTACAAGCATGTTAAATCACTTTGTTATGTGAACAGGACATTAAGCAAAAGAATAGAAAAGAATAGAACAGTAATCTTTCATTAATAATATTTACCATAAGTTTCTCACAAATATCGTGAAGGTTATCTTCACACAACACTTCTGTGGAACCAATGAGTTTTCTTAATTTCACCTTTGAAGGAAACTTCTTATTAGCCACTAAGAGGAAATATAAAGAATCCAAAGTGTGTTCCTTAATATCTTTTTTGAATTCTTTCTTGATGTTTGCCCACACTATAGATGAAAACTGTTCTTCGTCAAGCTGGGTACAAAAATAATAATATATACATTAGCAAAAATTAATAAAACATTGAAGTTTTATTTATAACCACAATTGTGTAGAAATTAGATTCAAATTCTATACAAATTAACACTATACAGTCCACACACTGCTTTAATTCCTTCCAATAGTGGTGAATGTTAAAAACATCATCAATCTATTGGATGCTACAAATCTTAGTTATACAAATATATATTTACAATAGAATATAATATTACGCTTATATTACTTACTCCATTTATAAAATCCAGTAATATCATGTATGCCACTGTACTGAGATATGACTTCTTACTGCTGGCTGTTCTAAGCTGTTGTATTATCTGCTGTTGTTCTACATCTGTACATCTAAGCATTAAGCCGGAACGAAATACTGCACCACAAACTAGTATTTGACCAAGAGACACATCACCTACTTCCTGTAATTTAAGATAAAAATATTGTTTTAAACATTTATAGTAGTATATGACAAGCAATGACAGCCCAATGGCTTTAAATTCGCCTCACACTCGGGCATGTTCAGGTTCAAATCCCCATTTGTACTTCCAATTTTTTGAATAAGGAACATAGTGAAAATTGTGATGAAAGATGATGGTAGTAGAGTCTTATGTTACGAATGCTTGCCTGAGGCGGCAGCGGCACCACCCTGTCCTATACCTACTATACCTACCTATCTGTCCTATATCTATACTAATATATAAAGCTGAAGAGTTTGTTTGTTTGTTTGTTTGTTTGTTTGAACGCGCTAATCTCAGG
>DWKW01001364.1:0-12872 GCA_018250115.1 Doberes anticus | reverse complement strand
GATTCCCAGCGGGGCAGAAATTTGAATGATGAATTTATATTTCTGTACCTGGTCTGGGTGTTTGTGTGCTTGTTTCTTTGTGTCCATGGCACCCATGAAACAGGTTAAATCCTACTGTGGAGCTATCGATGTGAAACGTTATTTATTTCAAACGCATAAAATCCATCTTATTTTTACAATTTTCACTCTTAGTAAAAAAACTCGGTAAAACACACCTTTAGTAAAGAAAAAAAACTGTGTACCCACTTGCGGTGTAACAAATGCTTGAGGTTACATAACAAAGGTACCCTGACTTCTGACCATCAACTTGTTTTTATCTTATTAGTGTAATAAAATGAAATAACATCATAGTGGAGAATAAAGAGTTTATCGCCACCAAACCATTCCTTAGATTGACGGTTTATGATACTTGAATTGTTTTATTATGGAATATACTTCCACTTACGGCTTCGCGTGTACGTAGACCTTCCACTGAGAGATACCAGACACAAATACGTTTTGAAATGTGGGTCTTATTAGTTAGATATTAGTATGACTTGGGGGTACTTCAAAAAAAAGGGTAAAAAGAGCTTTTCTTCCATACCGGCAACGCATTAGTATTGCCCGTGGCTATTGGCGACAGTGACCACTTACCATCAGGTGGCCCCACTGCTTGTTTGCTTAGGTATTCTTTTTATATGCAAAGATTTCTGCATAAAATTTATTTTTATTATTTGTTGTCAGTCTTTGTTATTCAGAATTACGGGTCAATATTTAGTTTTGAAAATGTTTGAAATGTAGACGTATGTATGTATATATATGGGATACGTAAAAATTTGGCGAATAGGGTAAGGACTAGGGGAGGGCGGTTACTTTTATCCTATCACAATAAAGGCACACAAATAAAACTATGCAGTCGCCACATACTAAAAGTAATTTACAAGCTATGTCGACCAGACAAAGTTTAAGTCATTTTTAAAGTTTACGAAACATACTAAAAATGTATTTGTCAAAAAAAAAAAACTAAAAAGGCATCGATACGATAGTTTAAAAGATCTTTGACTCTCTGAATGGCTCTTTGAAGAACTCCATGTATGCTACATACCTAACGAAAATAACCATTATTTATTCATTCACATCATTTAGACCATTGACTTTGGAAGAACATTTACCATGACGGAGACAAAAGACACAAAGAAAATTTTACTTTTATAACCTACAGAATAGGTCTCTTACAACTTTATGTTATGAAATTATTTATTTCTGGCAAAATTCTGTCTTCATCTGCACTGAAAAGGAAACAATGAATCTTTTATAAGTACTAAATCACGAGATCTCTGCTTATTCCCGTCGGAGCACAGCTGCTGTTAAAGTTTATGACGTAAGCCGCTTTAAGTTCGCCTGTAATATGTGAAAGAGCTGTTTTGTACCCTGTACACGGTAAGACGAAATCCTGATAGCTCAGAATTTCTTTTGATAGTGTTGAAAGATAAGACTTAGACAATACAATAGATACTTCAGACAAGAATGACGGAATCATTGCAAAGAATGGTATAAATAACATGGAAAGTGAAAGAATAAATAAAAATTGTAAAGACTATGTAAACATTACTAATTATGTAAACTATGTAAACTTCAAATGTATATATGTGAAATCCGTCAATCCGCACTTGGCCAGCGATGTCGACTATGGCTTAAAACCTTCTCATCTCTTAGAGAAGACCCGTGCGCAGTAGGAGCAGTGAGACAGTAAAAGGGTTGATAAACTTTTCATAATTTTTTTTTGCTAAAATATAACTAGACCTTCGATTGCTCCACTTTTTGTACGTTTTATAGGTACTTGTATTTGTATAATAAAAAGCTTCACACTCATAGCCCCACATTAGAATATTCTGTTTCGTGGGTGTCATGGACACGCACAGACTGGCCTTCACACCTTGACCGGAAAGAGAAATTTAAATACATAATTCATATTTTTGCTCCGTTGGGAATCGAACCCAGAGCTCTCTGAATGTAGACCGACATGTTGTCGATATCAACATCTGTAGCAAAGTCAATTATGTTTAATTACTACAATGCTTTTTTACTATTACTCGACTTGAAGAATTGTTCAATGAGTTTTTTTCCATTTAGAATTAAATGCGTTATTCTTTTGTAATAAGATCATCAATTACTATTAACAGCAAATTTTCGCTTTGAATACATAGACCCTTTTAAAAAATCCGTATTATTGTGGGATTTAAACATAAACTCAGTAGCATAAAAATAAATTTTGAACCCTAAAATTTCCTCGGTTTATACTCGTAGCTTTCATACAAGCGTTACAGCTTAGGCAGTAGACTGTATAAATAAGAGCAGCGGTTAATAAAGACGTTAATTCATAGCGTAGAAATTAGAATTTCAAATAGTTATTCCACGAATAGGTACTATGCTGACGGCACTCTGAATTGTTTAAATCCAACTCCGACTTGTTGAAGAACTTTGCTGTTACACTTTTAGTGAGTGGGGATAGTTTGTTTGACGTGTTGATTTTCGTTTGAGATGTCTCGTGTGAATTTTTAATGTGTGTGTATGTGGGCGGTGTTTCATTCACAGCTTCTCAGTACCATTATAGCGAAAAGTACCATTACAGCGTATTATGGTGGTAGTCTTATGTCGAAGGCTCGCCTGCCGCGGCATCACCGCTGCGCTTACTTCTGTCGTAAAGCAGCTGTGTGAGAACTGCTGTGTTTCGGTTTGAAGGGTGTAGTTAGGCAGACAACACTGGACGGGCGGCATTCCAACTTAGTCTTCAGAAGAAGCAACGCATCCACACACAACTTCAGGTATAGATGTCCATGGGCTGCAGTGACCGCTTAACATCAGGTGGCCTGCATGCTCGTTTACTGTTCATATATGTACATATAAACAGCGACACTGTAATAGTACTGGGAATTTGTTAACGATATTACTAATAGCATAATACTAATATTATTAATAGCACCACTTCCACGTGCAACGTCAGATGTGACTTTAGTCCTATTTAACCTTTTCGCTGTCCCGTATGTAGACACAATAGTCAAACAATGGGCATGAATCATATGTGATTCATTGGACAGGGAACCTGTTAATATTCGATGTGAAGGTGCATTAACGGCAATGACTATCTAACTTCATGCGATCTGCATGTTCGTACGTTACTCCAATCAGTACCAATCAGAGCAGGAAAAGCAGTCGTAGCCAAGAGGTTTGAAGTCGACCTCCAGGTATGAAGGTTTCGGCTTCGAATACCAGCATACTCATAATTTTTAATCTACGTGCACATTAGCAGCTAATTATTATCAATTGCTTTGCGGAATTGCAATTGCGGAAAATATCATCGGCATATGATCGGCGTCCCTAATATGTAGTTACCGGCATGTGAACGGCAGCCAAAACCAACTTGGCCAGTTTGGTCGACTTATGTTCTAAATGACAAGGACCTCCCGCTTATCTCTGGTACGAAACCCATCCCCAGCAATATCATAGTAAAGTGTTTATGATAATATTCAGTAATCGGGTCATTAAATTCGAATTTTTTCCAATACGTCCAGTATAATACTTCTGAAACATATGACAACATATAGATGTAGGACGCTGGCATAGTAAACAAATTATAACAAAAGACGATAAATATGCGATCAATTTTATTAACCCGTTTAAATTAAACCATAAAATTTCCATTAAAATAAATTTTCGTCGCTTAAGTTCTTACGACCGAGTTCGAAATTCGATATTGATATTCGGTTTATAACGGTCACGTGCGCGTAAAGTTCAAATACTTAATATTAAAGGACTTGTCTCACCCTTTGATACTATTTTTGTAGAACGAAATAATTGTATAGTTGGTTGAATTGGAAAAAACATGGAAACAAACAGCGCCATCTGGTTTTCTTTAGAGTAATGTTCAAACAGAAAATATCGCACCATCAGAATAGCGTTTTGTAAGCTAAGTTGTTAGTGTGTTTGTTTGTTAGTTTCGTAGTTGTTAGTTGTTCGTAAACTAGATGACACAATTGGTTAGGGTTATGTGCAAACAAAACAGCTCATACAATCCGGTTTCCTCCCCTCTCTTTGTGTAACGCTTCGAGTTTATGCGAAGATAAAAAGTCTTACGGGTAGGTACTCTTATTTATTTATTTATTATTGTTATTCTCGTAATCGGGGTTCTGCTATGGTGGCATTATCATCACAACAAATTTAACTGAAAAGCAGAAGTATAATGCCATGAGGACATCGACATTAAATATATTTGTACATCTATCTCTAATAAATATAGTTAACTCGCTCGTGATATTACAAAGGCTTTAAGCTAGCGTTGAGATTAGAATAAAATATTATTAATTGATTCCGCCGCGAGTTTCCGCCCAAAGAAATGGGATAAATTATACAGATAAGCTCCTTTACGATGGAGCTTTGTTTTGAAACTTTATAATTTCAGGCGCTGTTTGATTGTATTTATACTTGCTTTTTAGTTTCCTTCATCATTCTCTAATTATTGAGGGGCAGTTTTTCTTTGGTTTTTGATATTGTTAAATTTGGCTACAATAATGTCGAGATTGAACATTTAATGTCGACTAGGATTAAGGTCCTTTCTGAGACTAGTATCTATTGGTAGATGAGGTACGATGGGAGATCAATTATTAATAATTAAGTTCGAACGTAACTGTAAAGTTTACTTATAAACATTCGAACAGAACGGGCGGTACTAATTGCATACCCCTTACACTATTTCAACAGAACAGGCGATTTATTTTTACCGGAGCAGCTTAAACATAGCAGTTCTCACACTGTTGCTTTACTACACATATACGAGTAGATGAAGCGGCGGTGGCGCTGCAGAAGAGCCTTCAACGTAACTCTACCACTATCAAAGTATCTAATACTGCAGCACCAATTAGTATTGTGGAAAAATTGGCATTGTAGTGGTACTGCCAAGAACGAACATATGACAGAATGCATAGAAGTTACTAGTACTACATAGTTACTATATACAAAGTTTGAATAGAGGATTATTAATATTTATCAAGTAAAACGTCGAAAGGAAACCTGCATGGCCAAGAAGTCTTTAGGACGTTGAAGTGAAGCAAACTATTCCATTATCGACTAGCATTAAAAAAATATATATATTATAAGAATAACAAACGAGCATGCATGCATCTGATGTTAAGTGTTCACTGCTGCCCATGGACATCCACGTCAAACCTCAACTAGGACGAAAGTCCTATCTGGGGTCGTATGTGGATGCGTCGCTACTCATGAGGAATAAGTTGGAATCCACATTCTTCAAACCGCCGTGGTGACGCCGCGGACGAGCCTTCGACATAAGACTCTACCACCATCCGTTGGTGGTGGCGTGTTGATACGGTCTTAAGACCGTATTTGTCATTTCCGGTCATCTCTTATAGTAGATATGTAGACTGTAGTCATTTGTTGATAATAAGAAAGAAATTAAAGAATGTTACATTTACAAGAAAAACATTTTGAGATTATTCAAGTAAATAAACGGTTCCTTTACTTACAAGGTTGGAGTTCATTTTAAGGCAAAAGCGAGATAATTAATTAAGACCTAAGATTCGTATTGTGTAAAGCTTTGACTGTTAAAAGTTGTTAACACAATTTAGCCGGAGAAGCGTCTATTTCTCTTATCTTTCTTGGTAATAGCGTTGTAATTTCTAAACGTAATACTCGTAGTTAAAAATTTTGGATAGATGTCTTGGATTTAGTTTATAAAGAAGGCGTGTAAGGTAGCTGGTCATTTAATGTTACGGAGGTATATATGACTGCGGCGACATCGTATGTGGTCAACGCGCCGATCTATTGAAGACTCCGGAGATCGATTCCCAGCGAGGCAGAAATTTTAATTTTAAATGAATGAATTTAGATTCTTTGTCTGGGAGTTTCGGTCCTTTTTCTGTGTCCATGGCACTGTGATACAGGGAATTCTTCTTTTTTAGAAGGGAGGAAATTTTTAACAAGACCCCAGACCACCTGGGGGAGAGAATAGTATATGTGAGACTCTAACACAACAAAATAAATAAATAACGTTTCACACTCATAGCCCCACAGAAGGAGTTAACCTATATCATGGGTGCCATGGACACACACAGAAACAACCACACAAACGCCAGACCAGGTACAGAAATCTAAATTCATCATTCCAATTTCTGTCTCACTGGGAATCGAATCCAGGCCTCTCTGAACGGCAGACCGCGCTTTGACTATGCCGGTGTCATATGGGAAAGTCAAGAGACAAGAGAGCTTTCTGACTGAGACACAAACATATAATGCATGCATATAATACATGCATAATATTAAATTAAATATTCATACGTCGACTCCGATTCTTTGACTTTTTTCTGTTATTGCTCATTTCGATTAATACGACGTAGTGTATATTTTTTTTTTTAAGGAAAATATAATAATAACGTCTCACACTCATAGCCCCACAGTAGGAATTAACCTGTGTCGGGTCGTCATAGACGTTAGTTCCTGAAACACACGTGACTAGAGTCGTGGGTCATACCTAAATCCTTGTCATCACTGAAATGAGAGGTCAAAGAGAACTCGTTATATTTATAATGTTATTGAACGACATCTAAATTATAACAATATTATTTTATTCAAGGAAATCGACATACAATTTCGTAATAAAATAAATAATGTCGACCTCACCGCCGTAGCCTAATATTTTTTGCAGTTCAGCGAGAAAAGGCACGATTTCTTTGAAGAAAAATCGATACTACCAACATTGGCTTCGGGCTCTTTTCAATACAATTTTTTAATAAAATTCGAGCAAGAAATATTTGTTGGTGAGGTACGGTAGCAAAAAATTATAATATGTATTAGCAATACAGGGTAATTATTATGTATTATGTAAAATATATATTATATATATTTTTGAACATCTATATTAAAACAGAGTACTTACAGGGCCGTGTCTGTATTGACTATATAATAAAAATATAACCATATGTTTTTATGGTATCAGAATAACAAAAGAGCTGATGATGTACTTCTACATCAAAACTCAACTAGGACTGGATTCCTATCTGAAGTCGTATGCATTGCTATCCCTGAGGACTAAGTTGGAATGCCTCCTGTGTAGTGTCTTCTGCATAACCACACCCTTTTATCTAAATCACAGCAGTTCACACACAGCTCCTTTACGGCAGAAATAGGTGAAGCGGTGGGGTCGCCTCAGGCGAGTCTTCGACAAATGATTCCATGGTTCATCAAAAGTCAAGTAGTTTCTTTATTTTTTTTATTCAATCGGAATAAAAATGAGCATGCAGGCCCACCTGATGCTAAGTGGTCACTGCGGCCCATGGACATGCATATCAAACCTCAACTAGGATGGAAGTCCTATCTGAGGTTATATGCGGATACGGTGCTATTCCAGAGGACTAAGTTGGAATGCCTCCTGTCTAGTGTCTTCTGCCTAACCACACCCTTAAAACCGAAACACTGCAGTTCTCACACTGCTATAGGGCTATAGGGGTTATACAAGTAAAAATTGGGTCGCCATGTATAAAAGCGGCAAATTACATTCGTCGTTCGGTCAACTTTTTTCTGCCTCGAACCCATTATCACTGTCGAGGCTGTTCTTTTTACATCGAGACGAGAAAAACTGAGTTATGTTCGATCACGTATTCTCAATTACTATAACGAAAAGATTTTACGAGCGAAATTGAGAAGGAAATATTATTTTCTTAATGATAACGTAGTCGATATTGTGTAACGTCTATTTTTATTTTGCAAAGTTTGTCGAGTTTTATCTAGTTATTCAGACACGATGAACAACTCGTAGTGGGACTTCATGGTGGAATATGACCCTATAGTTCAGTGGAGCGTCATTCAAAGTTGTAGAAGATAGCATAATTAGTATCATTACAGTTTTAATTTCCAATAAAATCTTCTTAGCATTCGGTAAGACCAGCTTAAGGAAAACTTCAAACAAACGAGATCGTAAAAGCGTTATCGCTTGGGGGCTTATGTCGAAAATCTCTAATAGCGGCTTAAGTCATCGCTGTACACTTTAATTTTATTATCTCTCAATCATCAAATGGGCGGCCTTTTATTTACAAAGATCACGTTTTCCTCTCCATTAAATTTGAAATCAAAATCAAATCAAAAATGTTTTTATTGTGGAATACAGGTTACAAAAAATATATGTAGGTGTTACAAAAAAATATTGTTACCTCTGTATTCCTGCCATATGTGTAATTGTATGGTATAGAGCGGGACGGAAAATGTGACCGTCGAAAATCAATGGCAACCCATTTGATAATTGAAATAAGCCTAATTGAAGTATCCAGTGATACCTTTACACCTGTAAAGGTGTAAAGGTATAACCTTATAAATGTTTAGAGAAAAGCGCAACAGCTAAAAGCGTATAGCTTTTACATGTTAGACTTTTAAAGCGATTACTTGTAAATATAAGAAAAAAAATTGTCATATTTAAGCGCGGCACGGCTTGTGTTTGAGATTAAATCACGCTTTTCTGATTATTATTTAAGTGGTTATGAGTGTATAATAATTAAACATTAGTTAATCTTGCTATTAAGGCTCGACTTATGCGGTTCCTTTTCATTTATTTCTGCCGAAAATGGAAAGAACTATCACTGATTTTTGCGTCAAGAACAGTAAGAACACGGGTGTCATTGTCATTGAAATATATAAATTTTAAAACTACTTAACTATATATCTTGGTAGGAACTCGATCCTACTTTTACGATTGATTTTTTTTTTCTGAAACCCTTAAATAACACTAAAACTATAGACGATTGTTAGAAAAACAAATTAAAAATACTAAACTTAATACACTAAAAGGTAAATCATAAAGTTAAACTAGTAATATTTTTATCCGTTTATACAGTAATGCAATTACACTGGTAGCTCGAACAACCAAAGCGGCGTTATAAAGGTCCAATTACCTGATGCTAAGGAAACTCGATTAAAATGAGCCTACGTGAGGCAACCTTTATATTAACATTTCATTTAGACTCCTGTGAGGGGTGCGTTCCTATGAGTCGAAAAATATGTCCACATTGCGTGCGTTTATTACGAGTGAGGGAATTCCCAAGGGGTCGGCCTAAATGAAAATTTATATGACAGCCAGTACTAGCGATGAGACCGCCGTAAGCACCGCAATTGACCGTACTTTTCAGAACTTTGACGGTTTCCTTTATAAATGACACTACTGGACGAAAACACGAAAAGGAGCTACACTTTTATACTATTAAACTGATTATTAATATGATATTCGACTTTTCCACCAAATTAAAGACTACTCGATATTATCCAATTCCTCTGAGGACCGTTTTAATTAGTTTTTACCGCGACTAGCCTTGTCTGGGTTACAGTGGGAAAAGAGGTGCTTATAATATCCCTTATAATAAATATATCTAAAACCTGCGGCTGAAGTCTTACGTAATTGCGTTGCTACTCCTGAGGACTAATGCAGGTAATTCTACTTAGCTCAAGCGCCAGCTACCGCAAACAAAGATGTAATCATAAAATAAAGTATGTAATTTTGCTGTACGTTTGTGGTGATAAAAAAAGAAATATGTATTCTTAGAAAGTACCTTAAACTATTTTTTTGAATAGATTTATTAGATGATTAGAACCGTCTAGAAATAAATTAACAATGCTGAAGAATTATTCATATTTAAAAATAATTAAGTAATTCGAACATTTTTTATGCTATTTTTATTACAAAAAAAACCTATTTTATGGAGACAAAAAAAAAATATGTTTAGTTAGATAAATTCGCAAATAGTTATAGCATACCATAGTTATAGCAAATAGTTATATGTTGCGACACTTGCCTTTTTGAAAAGCCGTAACTTATGGTGGTAGAGTTTATGTCGAAGGCTCGCTTGCGGCTGCACCACCGCAGTGTGAGCACTGAAGGGGTTTCGGTTAGGCAGAATACACAGGACATTGCAACTTAGTCTTCAAGAGTAGCAACGAATCCACACAAACCTGTGATAGGATTCCGTCCTATTTGAGGTTGAATGTGAATGCCCATGGACTGCAGTCACTACTTAACATCAGGTGGCCTGTATGCTCGTTTGCTACTCTTTAAAAAAAAAAAAACTCGTCAGTACAACGGAGCATCTAACTTTGATTTGATTCCGCGTTATTTGTAAATCAAGTATGACATTTCAATGAATTGAGGAGCAATAACGCAAACTTGACCGATATTCAACGCCGCACTTGGCCGCGTAACAAAACTGTGTCAAACCATACATCGGCCGTGTCTATTTCGGCATCTCATTATCCACTCGTGCCAGAAGTCCACACGTTAACTTCTAAACAGCTATTTAAGTTCACCAAGAAGCGTATTAAGAAACTAAAAAGTTATTTACGTCTATGACCGGAAACATAACGGACGAACGGTGCGTCGAAATTTTCAACAGTTATAATTTTTGCATGCAAAACAGAAAAAGTAAAATAATATGGGCTGTTATGAATTTGCAAAATATTTGTCCCGTAATAAGCAACTTTTTACATGTAATTAAACTAATTAATGTTTTAAATGTGCCATAGTTAGAAAGCTATTATTTTATAAATGATACATTTTTGTATTTTATGCTAAGAAGTTTTGTTTACTAGAAAGTTTTTCTAATTTTATAATGTAATCCAGATGAAATTACTTCTGTAGATGCTGAAATTAAAACCGAGAGTTTATATACTACATTATAGTAATCCTCGTTGTTCTCATGCAAGATATTTGTTCTAAACAAAATAATTGTTAAGGTGGACTTAAGTGTATTTTATCGTTATTAATATAGAGGTGAAGTTTTCCACATAATTATACCAATTTGTCATACGGTGACGGGAAAAAGGAATACCGAAAAGTAACTCCTCGTACACTAAAACGTACATCCATCATTGAATGGTCTTAATACCCTGCTCTACGTGTAAGTATGTGTATTTATTTCTAAACTGTAAAGGCATGAGTTAAGTAGTACATACGAAATAAATGATAAAAGGGACGATTTCCACCCACTCTCTGTAAACGGTACCGAAAAAAACATTTGCCTATCCGTTTGTAATCTGCGCAATACTTTATGGTAGTAGAGTTTATGGAGTATTTTTGTCGTAAAGCAGCAGTGTGAGAACTGCTGTGTTTCGGTTTGAAGGGTGTAATTAAGCAAAAGGCACTGGACGGGAGGCATTCCAACTTAGTCCGCTGGAGTAGCAACGTTTCCACATATGACCTCAGATAGGACTTCCATCTTAGTTGAGGTTTGATGTAGACGTTCATGGGCTGCATTGACCACTTAACATTAGGTACCCAGCATGCTCGTTTGCTATTCCGATTGAATAAAATAAAAAAAACCTACGCAGAAACTACTTAACAGATTCATATGAAACTAGACTGCCGCCCGCAACGCTGTCGCCTGATATTAGTGAACATACAACAAAACAATTTTAATTAACATCCGGCGTATACGACGGCGCATATAACAGAGATGTCAAGCTGTAGGGATGGCTGGCTCAAATTTACCAATACTGTTAAAATTTATTCCAGTATTAAATTCTTATCATATGTATTTAAACTGTGAAAGCCCCATTCAAATCTATTAAGCAGCTTTTGTGAGATTGGCGAACAAACAAGCAAACCTATAAAGTAGGATATATACGAATTCCAAGAAAAACTATTTTGTGCCCTAAATCTTCTTCTTCTTCTAAATATTCAAAGTTAGTAAAATTCTGTAGTTAACCACACTACCCTAAACTGCCCACTCTCTCATTTTCAGGATCCTCCGTTTTCTTCACCATACGCCCATGAAATTGTATAACATTTTCAGACTCGTTCTGAAAATGCTCCAAAGCTCTTTTCATCATATTATTTTAATACCTGACCATAAACCAGTGAACTCAATCATGCGGTTACATTACATGCGATTTACATGCGGTTAGGGAGAATTACTAAATTTGATAGTGATAATATACAAAGGATTAATTCGTTTACTAACAAACAAAATAAATACAAATTAATCTTGCATTCTTATAAATCAAATAAGTTAATTTATTTGTGCAAATTCCTTTCCTAAATGTATGAGAACATTTTGGCAGATATTAATCTACCTTAACCATATTGAGATATAGTAATAAGTGATCTCTTCCAACCGGATATACCTACTCGAAAAATATCTTCCATCCCCCAAAACACAAGATAGCATAAAAATGTTTTTACTAAAATGTGTAACAGATGAAGATAAAAAAAAATTCTCCCCATATTTACTAGCTATTTTAGAAGCGTGAATATATTATTCTCCCTTCTTTAATAAATTTCTCTTGATTCGGTGATACACAAAATACAAAATTAGTAGTGTGATAGAGTCTAATGTCAAAGGCTCACCTGCGGCAGCGCTGCACTTATTTCTGCCTATAAGCAGCAATGTGAGCATTGCTGTGTTTCAGTTAGAAAGGTGGTTAGGCAAAATACACTAGATAGGAGGCACTCCAACTTAGACCTCAGGATTAGCATCCACGTACGACGTCAAATAGGACTTGAGACCTGTTGATGCTGTGCAGTAATGTCCACTTAACAATCATCATAATTCATCAGTTTATTTTTCCTCTACAATAAAAATTGAAAAAAAAAAGTGCCGAGATAGATGTATTTTCAATCTTGTAGAATTGTTCTCGTTGACTATATTGATATGCATTGCGTAGTAAATGTGTTGTAAATTGTGTGAGATTTTCAAATATATACATATATACATTTTTTTTAAATATACGCAGAGTGGAAACGAGCAAGCAGGCCGCCTGATGTTAAGCGTCTGCAGCCCATGGACATCCACACCTGAGGTTGTGTGTGGATGCGTTGCTACTCCTGAAGACTACGTTGGAATGCC
>DWKW01001363.1:0-12875 GCA_018250115.1 Doberes anticus | reverse complement strand
TTGATTTAATTTTGTGTCGATGATACCACTAGTATGATATTACGTAAACTAAAGTATTATATAAAAGTCTTATTATATTATTGTATTTAAAATGCTCTGAATCATACCATACGTCTCCATTTTCTATCAACGACCATCATGAATTTATTCGATGATGAATAGCGCGCGCGTGTGTGTGTGTGTGTGTGTTTGTGTGTGCGTGCCATGTCCCTCACTCATCACCTCTACTGTTGCATCTACATTATTCCTAACCTAACCTAACCTTTTTTATGGGGTTTTATGGCGTCCCCCACCCTAATATTAATGGGATACCATTTGTTAATGATAACAAACGTTAGGAAAAAATTTGGACCACATTTGAGCTGAGGCACTGGTTCGACATATTTACCAAATACATTAAAAATTGTAAGTTAAAAAGGAGTCATAATGTTAAGTCGTAAAACCTTCCAGAAAATATTTTCAGTGGAGCCATATTGGTGTATCAAAATTTTCGTGTATTTATTCTCTGGTTCCAAGTGTATACAGATCAATTTGACAATAACTGAATGTTTGTCTGTCTCTCATATTTTTACGAATAAGCAAACATCTATTGGCAAATATTTGTGTATTGGTTGTGTATTTGGCATTTGCCATAACCTATATGTTTGTGTGTACCTCAAATGTTTTGTCAAACACACAAACAATAATTAGTTATCGCAAATACCTAAAATACCTCTTATAAATTTTATATCGTTGATCAAAATGGACCAAACACTGTATTTTAAAGTTGGTATTGAATAATATAAAATGAAGTTTATTTTATAGGGAATTCGAGGAGCTCAAGGTTTATCTGGACCCGCGGGACCTCCAGGTCCGAAAGGAGAGACGGGTGATCGTGGTCCGCCAGGAGGATTCGGTAATGTTAGTGACTATTTTTAACTTTTTTATATACTAACTAAATAGCATCGAGCATGCAGGCTGGTGATAAGTGGTCACTGTAGCTCATGGATCCTATCTGAGGTCGTACGTGGATGCGTTGCTACTGCTGAGGACTATGTCGAAATACATCCTATGCAGTATATTGCTAAAAAAATGTAATGTGAATAAAGTTTCCATCGAAGTGGGAAAAACTGCGTTAAGGAGCGTTGGCGAAAAAAGTTCTAAGAATATCTTAAGTATTCTTATGTGTGGTACAGGATTTTTTTTCCGTTTTTCAAGGTGACGTTACAACCTGGTCCACAGGGAGAGCCTGGTCGGCGAGGGCCTAAAGGAAGTCAAGGAGATCCTGGACAGAAAGGTTATTTTGTTTTCATGTTTTATCGACCCTTTTTTTTTCTTTATATTTGCGTAATAGCAAACGAGCATGCAGGCTACCTGATGTTAAGTAGTTATTGCAGCACCACGAACATATCAAGTGTATTCTGCCGATCCACACTCTTGAAACCGAAACAGTGGCCACAGTGCTGCTATACGGCAGAAATTGGAATGTAAGACTCTGTCTGTCATTAATGGGATTTTATCTCACAAGGGAACGCACCGTAACTAAAGCTTTGATGATTTTCCATAAATCTATATGAAATATTACAAACCTACCAACTACTTTTAATGGTGGTAGAGTCTCATGTCAAAGACTCGCCTACGGCGGCACCACCGCTACTATTTCTGCGGTAAAGCAGCAGTGTGAGAACTGCTGTGTTTCGGTTTGAAAGGTGTGGTTAGGCAGAGGACACCAGACAAGAGGCATTCCAACTTAGTCCTCATGAGTAGCAACGCATTACGACATACGACCTTAGATAGGAGTTCCATCCTAGTTGAGGTTTTACGTGGATGTCCATGGGCTGCAGTGACCACTTAACATCAGGTGCCTGCATGTTCGTTTGCTATTCTTTTAAGATAAAAATATATATATATATATAATTAAATACAAAGCGTGTAAATATGAAGGTGAAAATACTCTGCTTGCTCTTCCGACCATCATCGTAAATTACACACAGTGACGACCTGAGTCGCGGAAGAGTCTCGCAGGAGACGCCTTCAAGTCGGTCGCACATCCCATCGTCGCCCTCTTCTTCTCGGGGCGGAGTTGGGTATTCAGGCCGAGGCCTTCACGCCCGGCTCTGTCTCTCACTCCTACCCCTCCCACACTTACTTTAAGCTTGGGTGAGCCCTTCCGGTTCCCCTTTAGATACAACTATTAAAACTACATGACATAGACCCATAGGCAGAAAGAACTGCCTAGGTAGAAAACATGTATTAATGATAAGAAGGAACCAGTCAAGACAAGTATACTAACCTAATCAACTGAGACAGCAATAAAATAATCCCAAAACTCTGACAAGACTTTAGTCTTATTTGATTTTGGATATTACACATTAAGAAAGTCTATGTGCTGCAGTGACCTCTTCGAAACGAGTGGCCAGTTCCCTAACGAAACGTCATGACGAAAAAATCTATAAGCTGTATCACCAGATCCAGCTTATATGATATGCTTCATATTGCCTAAATTAGAATTTATGCTACAATAGAACATCAGTAAAGGTTGGCATATTGAGAGCCTCTTCACCTTAGGATCGAAAAAGTTCGTTCTGTACTCACTTTCTTTAAAGCCTTAGCGTCTTTATAAATCTGACTGCCTGGCGCGTTGAAATGGCAAGCGTTTCTGACCATCAGCAACAGATCCGCTTCCATATCGTTGAGATTCGAATACTCCCCGCCTTGTATCTTCTGCGCGATTATTCTCAAATCAATGGGAGACTCAACGATATTGAAATATTCGGGATAGCGGCGTTTCGAAGGTAGGAATTGAAATTGCGGGTACAGCAAGCGGCCGTCTATGTTTGCTGTCATTACCTGCAATGTACAATATAGCTTTAGAGCTCTAATCTGCGAACTTTAATACTGTATGCTATATGTAATCAACAGACAATTGGTTACAGATAGGCCTCGTTTTGGACGCTTGCAAGATATAACACATTCGCATGCTAGCTAGATTGGTGTAACCGCACTAAGTGATCGATGCAGCCCATAGACATTGGTAATCTCGGAAAGATTTTGTATAAGAGAAATCTATAGATTCTTGAAAGAATGAAACGAAACAGTGGTTGTACCATATTTCATTGCTAAACAGAGGTACACCTTATGTTTGAAATTACATAAAATATAATCTGTTATTGGACATATTCTACTCAATCTGTTATAACATAACAAAAACTCACATCTGTCTCCCATTGAGGTAGGCAGAGACCAAAGACCGCCAAATGCTACGGTATGTAAATACTTTCTTCAATCTGTTACATACTTACTTAATGAATATTTGTAAAGAACTTACATCTAAGATATCAATGAGTTAGTTCCCTTGCAAGATGGAATATTATTCCTTTCTTCACAGCCTTGATGATAAAAATTACATTATTGAAATAATTATTAAAATAGGCCCAGGTAAAAAACATTATACTGACCAACTGATTTACAAAAATTAACTACTTTGAACACATGGGGTTGTTGTTTTGTAAGCTAGGTATGTAATTGTTTTGAACTAAGTATTTATTACAAAGTAGGTAATTATCAGAAGCTGGGCAATTATTACAAGCTGGGTAATTATTATAAGCTAGGTAATTTTTAGAAGGTAGGTAATCTTTAGAAGCTAGGTAATTTTTATAAGCTTGCTAAGTATTATAAATAAGCTAATTATTACAAGGTGGTTACAGATTAAATAGCTTTATAGGAGATAGGCCCTTCTGTGCTGCTTTGCTTTAATAATCACCACTTGTGTACCTATTTCTGATGTAAAAAAGCAACAGGCAATACAACTTACATCTTCAGGATTAGCAATGTGTACCCTCTCGGCTGCAGTGCTAATTGTTTCTCTTTTAACATATAAAAATTAAGGAATATTAATAAATCTACTCACTGAATTGAACAACTCTTCAAAGATGTTATCTTCCTCATTGTTTGTGGATGTTTCAGAGAGATCTTCTGTAATGTCTGATCTTCTGCTTGATGAACCGTTCCGAGACAACTTGGGTGGTTTTAAATCATCACCTGATATTGAAAAAAAAATGGGAACAGAAAATGGGTAGGTGTTGAATAGGTATATAATTAAGCAAACCTACAAGCCCATCAAAACTTCTTGTTTTTCAATTTATTCCCTTATTCATTCATTAAAACTATGAATTTTTCTTTAATTTAGTTAAAATTATTTCCATCCAAAATAAGTTTTTGTGAAAAAGAAATTTATAAATTGTTATAACACTATTTTAATATATCAATGAAAATAGACATTGGGTCACTAACCTACCTTTTTTTAGTTTTAAAGCACATAATACCTACCACTTTCAAAAGCAGTCCTATTCTGATTATAAAGCTTCAACAGCTCAACAGCATCTTTGTACTCTACAGAGTCTGGCTTATAGAAAGCCTTAGCATTGTTCACTAAAAGCTCAATATCAGCTGAAAGCTCATCTATGTCCTCATATGTGTCAGTTTTGAGTTTTTGTTGCACCTGAAAAGAGATAAAAACATTATAATTTTATCACCTAGGATGGGTACAGGCTTATAAACAAGGCTTGCTTGCACCAGCACCACCTGCAGCAGTGCACATTGTCTTTTGTTTTAAATGGTGTGGTTAAGCAGACTGGACAAGAGGCATTCCAACATCCACATACCTTACATTAAGTTCCTTGTATGTTGATCCTATTTGAAATTAAATGTGGATGGGCCACAGATACCACTAAACATCAAAATAATATGGTTTGTTTGCTACTCCTTTAACAATATTTAAAATAAATCCCAAGCTTTTTTAAAGTTAAATAAATATATTATGCTCCAGTCAATCAGCAAATTAGAGGAACTGGATGTTTGTCTTGCTACTTACTCTCAGCAGATCTATTGGATGTGAAACAACTTCATAGTATTGTGGCTCTTGTCGCCTCTTTGGAGCCCTGATGAAGGAGTCACATAGGAGTGAACCATCCTCCTTCTTGTATGACCGGATTGTATCATACAATTGTTGGCATATCTCACTCTGAAAAGATATTGGTTAAAAAAAATTAATAGATTGTGGAGTAATTAAGTTACAAATTCATTGTGCTTGTGCACTGTTAAGACATGCTCACACATAGAAATAACCATAAGTAATTCTAAACATACTGTCCTCCGTTCCGAAAGTTGTCTGAAATCGATACCTTAGTGATAAGGCCATTCTTGTGCATATTTGACTTGTATATAGTTTAAAAGTAAAAGAAAAAGACAGCGTATGTCATTAAGTATCCGTTCAAAGGCTTTGTGCATTGGGCCTCTCAGGCCTGGGTACAATTGATTAAGAGAAGGGAGCCGGCGGAAAAAAAAACATAGGTTACGCATAACTAGCTATGTAAGTATACAAGAAGTTTGTAACCAAAACAGATAAATACATAATATGCATAAAGCAGCTTACTGGTTCCAACTTTTTCTTTTTTCTGGACGGAGGCGGTCCAGGATTGCTGAGCTCTACTCCATCGTCACTGTCGTCTCCGTCGGCGCCTCGACTAGCAGCCGACGAAGTACGACGCCGTTTACTCATTACTCAATATTAAGATATTCTATCTCCTGAATGAGCTTTACAAAATTTACATACTTCGGCAATTATTTTTCACTCAAGGAGTGTTTATAAATTTAGTTTTACTTACAAGATAATTGTAGGGTATTTTACAAAAACATTAAACACAAATATTACAAATCTACATACCAACAAGCTCTCATTTAATCAAACCATAGACTAACTACAGAATACATTTATCCATAGAGACAAAAAAAACATTGATCGAAACTTCTAGCCAGACAGAGAATAAGGAGAGTTTAAAGTTCCAGTGCGTAACGTAGAGCACTTTAAAACGCTGGGTATTATAATATATTATACTGAGAACATTAAAAAATTAAGGAATGTGGGAGCACTGGCGTACACAGTCATAGAAATAGATAATAAATTGATAAGTGATATATATGTAGGTATCACTTTTTAATAATGTGTGACAATTAAGTTATTATATAAAGTTCGGCACTTCATCTCACAAAACCATAATTACTGCTTTTCGATTTTTTGATTAATCAATTGTTCAATCAATCAGTTTTCATTAGTTTTAATATTTTGTGTTTACGATTTATTTTAATAATTAATCCATCAATCATTTTTAATTTGTTTTCATAATTTGTGGTAACGATTAGAGCACCTCACTGTTTATTATGTATAAAGTAAGTCAAGCCCAGTAATGTTCTACCTTGTTGTTGAAACTTAAAATGACTTTAGCAAAAGAAAAAAACTGAATCCTTAGGACTATTTTTTGTCCGTCCGTCTATTTATATGTCTGCCTGTCAAGATTATTTTTACCATATAGGATCGTGTGAAGGTTCGTTGGAGTTGTAAAAAGTCTAACTTCAAAGTCAACACAGTAAAAAAACGACCATTAATTTATGCTGTAACTATGTATTGATACAATTTACGGAAACGCAAATAAATCAAAACTTGTAGGGTACCTACTTCCTATTGAAATTGGCGCGAAGTAAGATTTCATAGCGCAAGTAAAGGTAAAAGTCTGATAATCGTTAGTTTGGACTTTTATCACAAAAAAAAATTGAGAATGAGATTATAAACTTACATTTGCAGTAAGTTAACTGACCGTGACGTTTTTCAATGTATGGGCGAGCCATACAATGTTTTACAACTGCAAAGTTTGCATGTTCGGTGTTTTCGTAGTTTATGAACCTATTTGCTAACAAAAATATTTACGTAAAAGTTTGTAGGTACGAAGATATCGGTGCACAAGTCAAACTCGCAAATAAAATTTTGTTTTGTCTATTTTGCCGATGGAATGATGTTGTATTGCGCAAAAAATATTGTTTTCAAGTTAGATTCATTGTTTCACAGACATTAAAACACTTAGTAATTCATGTGTTTTATTACTTTTAAAATACAAACCTTTTTTCATGTTATTATAGCAAAGTATATTTTGCATAAGTTTATTATGTAATTTGATTTCGTTGGAGATGAAAGCTAGATGTCGCTTCGGAATGGTTATGATATTATAAAATATTTTGTGTACTGTGGGTAGTAGGGACAAAGGCACAAAGGTGCTTGTCCAAAAAACAGTTGTAATTGTGACTCGAAAACTGCTGTCTAAAGTTGTCTTCTCTATTAGAGATTGCGACAAATAAATCGTCTTTCTAACCATTATTTGTACGTTTTCTAGTTTTGCAAAGGTCTACAAAATGAATAAATTTTACAAGAACATGATTTTGTGCAGCGTTTTGGACTACCATTGTTTGCTTTGCGAAGAGTCGTTTGAGGATAAACCAGCCGTTGAAAAACACATACGTTGGGAAAAACACAGGCGAAGTTTAAAAAATCAAACTTACGTCCCCAAATATAAGAAGGATTTTATACAAAAGGTTCTGTTTCTTTATATTTAGATTTCATTAACTACCTCCCTTTTACTTTTTGTACTGCGCGTTTTATCATTAGCCGTTCAGCATTAAAAATAAAATTTAAAAACTTGTTTGGCTACGAAAGGAAACAAATTTAATTCTACGAACAGTTTCAGATTCAACAGGTTCCATTCCAATTTCTGTTCTCACCTGGTGACTGCTAAGCAGTAGATCATGCTCGTTTTTTACTTACAAATGAAAATACGAGGCTCCTGGCATGAGTTAATTACATTACAACCCCTATATATGTATCTACAACCCTCTGTATATTTGCATCATAGTATGCGTTGTGTTATTATGTAGTATTAAGTGGACTGAAGTCTTTCGATTACAGCAGTACCTACTCAGACTTCTCAGGCAACTAAATTTCAATAAATATTTAAATTTCATCAATTTCGCGTAATATTGTACAGTACGTATAAAATGTAAGTGAAAAGGAAGTAAGAATCATTAGTGGAGATATTTTAAATACTTGTGATTGTGATGATTTTTTTATTTATTAACAATTATGGTGGTAGAGTCTTATGTCGAAGGCTCGCCTGCGGCGGCACCTATTTCTTCCGTAAAGCAGCAGTGTGAGAACTGCTGTGTTTCAGTTTGACGGGTGTGGTTAGGCAGAAGACACTGGACAAGTGGCATTCCAACTTAGTCCTCATGAGTAGCAACGCATCCACATCTGACCTCACATACGACTTCCGTCTTAGTTGAGGTTTGATGTGGATGTAAATGGGCTGCAGTGACCACTTAACATCAGGTGGCCTGCATGCTCGTTTGTTATTCTGTTTGAATAAAAAAATAAAAAAATTATATTCGTACCTACTTGTTTTTTCAGGTCAGAGAATTTTACTATTGTGAGATCTGCAACTGTTTAGTGAAACATGATGCTTTGCTAGGTCATATTAAAAGTGATAAACACAAAGGAAAGAAAACTAATCCTCTCAATGACAACTACGATGAAGAGATCACATTAGGGAACAGAGATAGCAGTGGTTCAATAAAGTTTCCAAATTTGAAAATTAACAGGATCCAATGGCACACTATTGTTTGCAGCAAATGTCTTCTCTGTGATGTGACTATTGATAATGTATATGATCACATAAGTTCTTCAAAGCACATGGTGAACTTAATTCAGAGTCAAATTATTGAGAATACTGGTCACTATTACCGGAAGGTATTTTTACTTTTATTTATAACTAGACTACTTCTGACCCTCCACATTTATGACTACTCAACTGTGACTCTGAGGTCAAGCTGTACCTCTGGGTCTAGATACTAAGTATGCCAATCTTGTTATAAATTAATAACAATATTGTCTACTGCTTATCCCTACTTTTTTATTAGTCACTGCAGCCCATGGAAGTCCACATCCAACCTCAAATGGCACTGAATCTGAACTTGTACGCTGATACAATGCTGATTACTAAGTAAAGAGGACTAAGTTGGAATGTTTGGGGCAATTTCCAACCACTCCCTTCAAACACACACAACAGAGGTGCTGCTACAGGAATTTCTTTGATATATTACCACTATCAAACTCTGAAATCTGAACCATTTCATAGGTTGTAACCTATGTTAGATGGGTTCAAGCTATGTTTCAAATTCTATCCACTGCCATGTATGTCTTTGTTTAAAAGCAGTAAATCTTTAAATTACACACATAGATATCTTTTTATGGTGATAGAGCCTTATGTTGAAGGCTTGTCTGCAGTGGCACCACCACTGAACCTAATTCTATTGTAAAGTTATGTGAGTACTGTTGTGTTTCAGTTGAAGGGTGTAATTAGGCAGAATACACAGGATAGGACGCATTCCAAGTTAGATCTCAGGAGTAGCAACACTTCTTTGTTGCTGATGGATCATCATGGATGCTGATGTCTATGGGCTGTAATGATCATTCAAAATCAAATGCCTGGCATGCCATTTTACTACTTTAAAAAAAAACCTAAGATAACTGATTCACAAATTTTTGCAGATCACTCTTAACAACTTTTACTGTTTTGGTTGCACTAATATTATAAATGAAGAGTCATTGCAAACTCACAGTTGTAAAAAAGATAAAGTAAGCAAAAAAGTGGAGAAAAAAAAGGAGACACAAAAAAATAAATGTGAACATCCTGGAATGCTGAAAATTTTAGCAGATGTTGAAAAAGAAAATTATGATATTAACATAAAGAATAAAACAGCTAATTGCAGGCTTTGTAATGCTTCTGTGGATGTCACCTTTACAGCTTTGTCTAAGCACAGAGAACAGTTTCATGAAGATACCATCAAATATATAGAGCCAGTGGATCATGGGAAACTTAGATCTGAATTAGCAGCATTTGGTAAGGAAAATTTTATAAAACTGAATGAAAGAGGCAGTAAGGGATACTGTAACTTATGTGACATCTACTTATCAGCCAGTATCAAAGTTGCCATAGATCATGTCAAGGGTGCAAGGCACAGAGGACACCTAGAATTGAAGGGTCTTATTGTCCGTAAAAGGCACTCTGTGCCTGGTTGCAGAGTTCAGAAATTTCAGCATTTCTTAAAGAATATGTACCACGTGAAACCTTTAAATACATTTTGTATTAACTATACTGGTTCTGTAGATGGACTGAGCTTAATGTTTGTGACTGATGTGTTAAATCAAAAGCAACCAAGGAGGAAATGCTTTTGCTGTGATATGATCTTCAAAGCAGATGAGTTAGAAGAACATTCGAGAACTAAAAAACATAAAGATGCATTCATAGCAGCTAATGTGCTGCTAATGGATGAGGAATTTATTAGAGTTGTAAGTTATTTTTACCTTAGTCTTTTTAAAGTAATTAGCTAGACTTTGCTGCTGATGAAAAGAAAGATTTGTTAGATGAAATTTATTTAAACCTGCCTGAAAAAATTGTTCAAGTTCAAACAGAAATGCAGGATGGAAGTTGTGCTAATGATAAGTTTTGTAAAGCTTGCATTAAATATTTAAATAATTGCATGAAAATTTGAAAAAACATGGAGTGTCAGTTCTAACTTTGTTTTTTATATTTCAGATCCATCCAGGGCTTTTCCACTGTGGCTTTTGTAACAAAGTATTTCCATTCTGGGAGACTATGCAAAGGCATTTAGATAGTATGTCACATAAATATGCCAGGAAGTGGAATGAACTTCAGTGTGTATTTTCTTTGCAGTGGTATGCTGATCATAAAAGTGGTAATATGGCGGTCTCAAATGAACTGTATTCACAGTTGTTAGAACTGGGGATGTTTCAATGAAGTTTTTCTTAACTTCATACCAGACTCGATGATTCCATGCATGCATTCAGAGTAAAACAAAAACATATACATATGTATTTATTGTATTGTTCATGGGCATCAATCTCTAATTTTTTAAATTGGATGAGTAATTTCAGCGAATACCTGACGTGCATGACAAGAGGTAAACACACTTTACCTCTTTATAATAATAGTATTGACCAGACAGAAATAGCTACCCGAGGTAAACATCATTAAAATATCACTACTGAATACATACAATAAATATTGTAGTGTGTGCTTTACTCTGTTAAATTTAAAATAAAAATAAAGTTAAAATTAAAAAATTTGTGGGTTGCTTGCTGTGGGCTGCTGGTCAATATTGCTAGTTGCCAACTGTGTAGTAATGTAAATAAACGCTTAGCAGTAAATAGCTACCCTGCTAACTCGGTCAAGACTCAATAATACATATTAAAGTGTACGCCTAGCTCTTTGTAAGTGCATTTATAGTTAGTGAGGTTGATAACGATAATATTGATCATGGTTAATACTGATGTTGATAATGGTCAAAAATGTAATACTTTTAAGGAATAGCATACCTTTTACCATCTTTGTCAAACTTGTCAACTCTGTCAAACTTTGTATAAAAAAATCTGACTTTTATTGCATAGTCTGATTGTACAAAATCTTGTCAATTTCATGTGTACTCACTTTAGCAGACACAATCGATTTTTATTTTCTATGTTAATCAACCTCTAAGTTTTTGTTATTTGATTCTTGTGTTTATCTAAACCTAAGTAAAATACAGGTTTTGAAAAAATTTTAAGTGTCAAGTTTGTTAATTTTTCAATAATCATTCTCCCTAATTTTACAGTAAACATCAAACCACTGATTGAAATGAGACAACAGCATAATAAGATCTCTTTCATTTTCTCTGTGTAATTCACTTAATTGGTCTAGAGTACAAGTAATGTATGACTCCTTAACATTTACAGGTAAATTACTTAAATCTATATCAAGTAATACAACAATGTGTGCTAAGTTTGTTGGGTACAGAAGCGAGAAGTATACTTCATTACACCTAATTTTTACATTTGTGATAAATATAACTATGAATTGCTGCATTTGCTGGTCAAAGTTGCTCAATATAAACAAAGAATTCATAATACAGCAAGTTATTTCAAAGCATTCACTTGAAATAGCACAAATTTTTACTAATCTCATAAAAAATTCTTTTCCCATTAACCACTCATCTAGATCAAGTATCACAGATTCAAAAATGTCTTTGCAACATACAAGTAGTAACTTTTCTATTTCAGGTTTATTCTTTATTGAAACATCATCATGCTTTGGTTTAATTGAAGAAAGAATATGTGGGTTCCACAGTGATTTTAGAATGTTCAAGTTCTGATTGTCCTCATTTTCACTGACATTCCAATAAATTATGTCCTTTAAAAAAAGTTCATGCATTTTCTGCTCGTTACCATTTAGATTGGATAGTGCTTGCACAATTTCGGGCTTGACAGATTGCGCATAAATCGAGCTTATCTTAACTTCCTTCAAGTATCTTATTAAAAATGTATCCAAAGCCTTTGCTGTGTCAATTCTGTTGTCATTTTTGTCCTTCAGAAGATCTTCATAAGAATCTTGAAGTATTGCACTTACACCGTCATCTATACACAAATGATTAGATGGTTCAATTTTACAAGAATTTTGGACGTACTTCAGTAAAGATTGCCGGCTTTGACCATTTACTTTTTCGTCGTTTATTAATTTCACTATACACTTTGCAAGTAGGTGTGCTACATCTTTATCGAGGAGTGGGTTCTCGTATTGAAAAGGCGGGCAAGTTTCGCCATTTGCTTCCATAAATAGCATGATCGATTCATTATTCATCGTTAAAGTAACCTTTAAAATATTGTTCGTTAATATTAGCTCTTCTTCAATCATTCGCTTTTTCTTGCAACTTTTTCACAATTTTATTTAATGATGAATGGAAGTTTAGATTATTAAATGTAGTTAATCTTTTTCTCTGAAGATAATGTATTATAAAAATTCAATCTCCATGTTCTATGACGCCAAATTTTGACAATTTTTGACTTCATTGACGGTCATTGGCATTGGTCCTTGACAGTGGCAGTTAGTGATGCCGCTCGATAGGTTACTATCGATATTCTATCGATAGTGTGGCAATAGTGAGAATATCGATAGAACTAT
>DWKW01001362.1:0-12876 GCA_018250115.1 Doberes anticus | reverse complement strand
CTTCTGTCCCACTGCTGACCACGGGTATCTTTTCAGAGATTTCGAAACAACACGGATTGCCGGACTTCACATACCTTTGAGAACATTATGACGGCATTATTCCCAAATCGTTAGCACAATTTAGTATTGATATTTGGCACTGTTTCTTTCTCCTAATTCGAAGTGAACTTCTAATTCTAGTCTTGGGAATTTTCTGAAAGGAAACCGTTGTACGCCGTACATTTTATTCGCAACTGTAATTGAAACAAAGTTTCTGTAGTTGGAACTTTCTTCGAAGTTAATACATAATATGTCATTTAAGGCAAATTAGAAGTTGTTTCGCATTATACCGCCGAGAGTTTAGTCATTGAAGTTAACGGAGTCCGTGTTAATGTTACGACTGTGTAATGTTGATAAGTAAAAGGACGTGAAACCAAATAATAATTGATAATTAGGAGAATTCATAGATACATTGAGGTATTGCTTCATCTTTACTTCATAGGACGTATGTTAAGCTAAGCTACATCAGGCTTTAAGACGTGACTGCTAAATGTAAAAGTAGTAGAGTGAGTGATAGCCTAGTGGTTAAGGTTCTTGATCCCGCTATGGTGAGTTGAGGTTGAAATCCTGGCACGCACCTCTATTTCTCTATAAACTTTCTAACCAAAAGTTTTCAAAATAATGTACGTATTAAGAATTAATTATCACTAGCTTTAACGGTGAATGAAAATATCGTAAGAGAACCTGCACGCCTGAAACCTGCACGCACATTTCTATCCGAAGCCCTTCTCAATCTATCTATCAATGTTATATTATCTCTCTATTAACATTTCCAAACATATTAAAACTGTGTGGCTTGTATTTTTAGTGTTCAAAATGTACTTAAACTTCGTATAATTTCAGTTTAGTCGTAAATATGTATGGTCCTGGGCCATATTTTTACGATTTTCTTTATGCGCAGAAGGAAACAGCTAGACTTTAAATTCTCTAATTATTTATGTTGAAAGTACCACGGTACAAAATTGATTAGTGAATCAAACACCTCATTAAAATGGGTCATGAGCTCGAGGCATGTTAGACCTTACATATACTGTACGATGATGGAGTCGCTGACATCCACATATGTAATTTATTATTTATTTAGTTTGTAACTACAACATGCCATTACAAATTTGTCATCCAATGCGCCTATTTATTTATGTACCTAACGGTTACTCTGCGAAATACAGCAGCAGATGAAAAATTAAAATGAATTAAAGGATCTGAAGCCACCACTCCATTGAGCGTCGCGTGCGCTCGGACCAGAGGAGGCTTTCGTTAGGATAAATTTACATACTGGCACCGCAAACAGATAGCAGCGTCAGGCTCGGCTATATTTCTCCGGCACCTTGAGAGCAATCGGTTCTAGCGCAGACGGATTGTGTACGCTTCACCGGATTAATTGGAAGAAATGTTCAACTATGCTTCGTCGAAATTCTATAATATCCTACCATTCCTAGTAAGAAATGGCTACGCATATCCTACAAAAATTACAAACGTTTAGTACTTAAGTTTAGTAACGTAAAAAAAAATACTTGCTACTTTAGGCAAATTGAAGTTAATGAGCAAATAAATAATAAAAATCATACGTAAAATACGTGTTTATTATGTCCATATTTTACAATAACTTAAGTAAACGAATAAACTTAAGCCAATGAAAAAAAAAGGTACATACCCGTTTTTAATTTTAAAAATATATCACAAAATTACCTTGCCTTCACATTTACTTATATTAATTAAGCTTACAACTTCGCGACGCGACACGCCGTCTTAGAAAGAACATTATACCAGATTAAGCAAAACCTTCACCAAACAGTGTGTAAGTGCAGGAAACGTTACTATTTTTTGAATTTGCCTTTAGTGGTATTCAAATGTATAAATTATAATTAAATTAATAAATGCTGAATTTCATTCATGCTGTTTAATCGATCATCTATTTGCCCTATTATAAAATTATAACAGGGCTATGTTTTTTTATGTAAAAAGACTGACCAACAGACATACTGGCCACCTGTTGGTAAGTGGTCACCGTCGCCTACGGACACGTGCAACACCAGAGGGATCACACGTGAGTTGCCGGTCTTGAAGGACTCGTTTTCACTCTTCTTGATGCCATCATGTCGTAGTTGGACTGTCTGTACATTGAATATGTTTGAGGTACTTTTGAGATCGGTTGAATTCCTGTATCTGAGTTACAGCTTGATCTTTCTGTAATATGTATATGTATGTATGACGGTCATACACTCGGAAAGTCTGTTGAAATGTTACTTATTTTAGTGACTCATTTGTGACATTACATCACGGGCGGAAGTCTGGTATGGAAATACATGCAAATTATTCATTTCTCGATAACAATGTAAAAACAGGTTATTGTAAGGTCCGCGGTATCAGCGTTTTTAATGCAATGTATTGATTTGCGTCATCGGGGTTCACCAAAGTTCACATTGAATCTTAGTTAAAATAAAATAAAAAATCTTTTGTAAAACACTCTGACTTAACATTCTATTCCATGACCGACAGCTACCTAGCTCATTTTAAGTTTATTTCACTGATTTTGTTTGTAAAGTATCGTGAACTCGTATTTTTCGATCTAAAGTTATTTGGTCGTTTCCGTATTAGTTGTTTGCTGTTGCTTATCAAAGCACCATATAACGTGGTAGTTCGTAGCGAAGTTTCGAACTTCTCGCAATGTTCTATTAAAGTTGGATATAGATATTTAAGTTCGGCGTGGTCCAGCGTCGGGAAGAAGTGGTGCAATGCGTGGTCGCCGAAACGCGTAATGGATCGGAAGTGATTGCCAGCGTTGTCCAATTGCTCCACTATGCTGTCCAGCTGGTGTAGACCCCAATCCAAGTGGTTCCCTCTGAAATGATGATTGAATGGTTTTGTTAAGCGTATGTGTTTCGGTTTGAAGGGATTAGAAGATGACAACACTGGAGGCGTTCCAACTTAGATTTCAGAAGTAGCAACGCATCCACATACGACCTGAGGGACGTTGCGTTTATTTGAAATTGCATGTATACATAATGCAGGAAGCATGGGTTGCATTGATCACTAAACATCAGATGGCCTGCATCCTTGTTTGTTATTACTTTGTTACAACATGTAACATTTGATACTGAAACTGAAACCTAAAACTGTATGTGTCTAGTATATTCTAATAACGTTTAAAAAAAGGGGAACATGATAGTAGTGATAAAGTGATGATTTAATTTTATAATGAAAACAACTTTTTATAACAGTTGACTTCAGCTTCAATTAATTTGCAGGAAATCGTAAAATAGTACCCACTACGTAATAATGTAATCGCTGCGTGTGTTTGTCCCAAACATTGTTGATAAATTATGTGCAGATGTTTTGTTAAGGCTAGACAGATAGACATTTTTATTAAATTGTTTTTACTGACTATTTTTTACTAAAGTTTTACTAAAGAAGAGACAGTTTTAAAACTTAAGTGTACTAAATTAAATTATCGTTATTATATAATTTAACGTTCAGTTCAATTATTATCTTAAATTGTCTTATTAAATTCACTGCATCAATACCTTTCAAACCAGCTTCTTCGTACTTTATTACCTGGGAATATCACCATCAAGGAAGTTTGTATGGGCGTGGTGACCAGCAGTTAGACCAAATATCATGAAGAAAAAGCTGCATATCAGCAAACACGCGATCCAGACCGCGATGGTCCAGGGTAAGAACAGGCCTCCAACACACCACATCCAGATGGGTAGGACGAAGGGGATGACATTCCGCCAGTCAAGAGTCTTCTCTTCGAGCTTGATTAAACCGGAAATAATTCTGTAAAAGGTTTAAATGATTGTGAATATGTTTTTTAATATAACATGAATTTAGGGAGCTCTAGATTGGTAGCTGTTACTGTTTCCTACAAACCTTTTACAAAAATAGGAAAAATAGGTAAAATAACATCAATTCCTTTTATTAAATAGTCCATATAAAATATTAATAAAAGTTTTAAAGTCGTAATATTCATAGGGTCCAAGTTTTAAGGTCTGTAAAAAAGTTGTCCTATGCAAGACTGTGCAAGAAATGTAATTAAAACTTTGTTTTTTTATGCAATTTCGATGTTGCATATTTCGTAAGCTTAAGCGGAAAAGTTGGTGCCCGTCTTTAATAATTTCAAACTACTTTAATGCGGAGAGTTATTTATTAGCAACTGGGGATGAGAAATTGAAGAAGGACCATAAAGTGTTTCGATCTGAAACAGGTTAAAAAACGACACTCATCATCGACCCATTATTGTCCCACTTCTGGGTACATATCTTCTCTAAGAGATGAGAGAATTGAGACCATAGTCCAGTCCAGTCCAGCCTAGTGCGTATTGGCGGATTTTACATGCCTATGAGAACGCTATGACCAACTCGCAGGCGTGCAGGTTTCCTCGCGATGTTTTCTTTCACCGTTTAAGCGAGTGATAATTAATTCATAACACGCATATTATTCCGAAAATTTTAAAAAGATAATATTTCGTGTAATAGAGGTGCGTGCCGGGATTTGTAGCTCGACCCACCATAGCGGATTTGAGATGCTGAACCATTAGCTATCATATATCATAGCTATTCACTCTCACGACACTAATACATGATACTTAACTTATATATAAGCAGTGTTCAGTTTCAGTCGAAATTCGAAGGATTGTGAACATAGTATTGTTCAGAAGAAATTTGTCAATACCAATATATCACTTTCACTGCACGAAATTTCAACCTTATTTATAAATCCGTTTGAAATTTGAAGTTTTTGTTGTCAATTCACAAATAAGCATTTAACTTACCATGCTGTCCTCTTTTTTTATTCAAAACAACGATTTAAGCAAACGATGCATGCAGGCTACTTGATGTTTAGTGGTCACTGCGACCCATGGACATCCACATGAAACGTCTAGTAGGACGGAAGTTTTATCTGAGGTTATGTGTGGATGCGTTGCACTCCAGAGGACTAAGTTGGAATGCCTCCTGTCCAGTGTCTTCTGCCTCACTACACCTTTAAAACCGGAACACAGCAGTTCTAAAACTGCTACTTAACGGCAGAAATAGGTCAGGGGTGGTGCCGCCGCCGCCAGCCTTCGATATAAGACTCTACTTCCATCAATACTTCATCAAATCAATACTAATATATAATATGTAGGAAAAAATAAGAACCACTTACTCTTTAATCATAGATCCTAGACTAACGAAAGGAAAGATAAGGGGATAGTACAAGGCAGCCATTTGAGCCCATATTGGTTTATCCTTATATGGCAAATACAGCAAGAATGGTTCCAACATACTTAATTCTATATCTTCAACTGTGTTTGTGTAAAGATGATGAGATAGCGCATGTGATATTCTCCAATCCCTGCAAAACAATTTATACATAATTTTTATAATAACTCTTGACGTAATTCTCTTATAGCAGTAAAACCATCTCTTATGAAGGATCAGTAACCTTTATATGGTGAGTTATAGTAAAGCGATATTTCTTTTTTTTTCTCTCTTCATATTACAGTAGTTGCATATGGTCATGCAGGCAACCTGTTGTTATGTGGACACTGCTGTAGTATGGACATGACCAACCGCAAATTTGATGGCGGCGGCACCACCTATTTCTGCCGTAAAGCAGCAGTGTGAGCGCTGCCGTGTTTTGGTTTGGTTTGCTATTATGTAAATGTGAAATAAAATAATTGGTTCGAAGTCTTATCGGCAGTCGTACGTGAATATGTTACTACTCCTTAGAACTTCATTGGTATACCTCGTGTCCAATGTATACTAACTAAATGAAATACATATACAGCAGGAATATGTTCATCGGAGGAATCGTCGCAGTTGAGCCGTCTGCATAAGACTACCACCATCCGCAAGTAATATTATCGTATGTCATTCCCAGATCCTGGGCGATAGACCACATGGAAAAGACAGTCTTGTCGCCAAAGCATATTTGTAAATGTTAGTGAACATGGTAATTTTCTTATTATAAAAAGAGATATCGATATCTTACGTGTAGTTAAATCCACTAATGTTAAAGAGATACATTCTCCAACTATCAGTTCTGTGGAAGTAATTGTGGGCGCAAATAGTGAGCGCACTCAATATGTAACCCACAGACAATGTTGAAATAGCTCCTAGTATTAAATTTTGGGTCCATAGCCAACAACACAGAGGGCTAGATATTATTAGAACAATTAATAAAATATCTGTAAGGTCATCGCTTTTCTTCCTTAATCCAGTTGGCATTTCTTTCAATTTTTCAGATATTTTAACCTTTAAGGTTTTGTAAAATCCATCCTCTTCAAAAGTAAATGGAGAATTTCTAGGAGTCTGCGCTTTTTTCACGAAGAATTTTGGCAAAAGTGTTTCAGCTAATCCGTGTTGATGATGAGTTTCGAATGCTTCTGTTATGTCTGTACCCTGAAAAAAAGTTGAAAAACAATTATTATTATTATTTTATGGTAATAGAATAGCAAACGAGCATGCAGGCCACCTGATATTATGCGGGCACTGAAGCACATGAACATCCACATCAACTAAGACGGGAGTCCTATCTGAAGTCGTATGTGGCTGCGTTGCTACTCATGAGGACTAAGTTGGAGTGACTCTTGTCCGGCGTCTTCTGCCTAATCACACCCTTCAAACCGAAACGCAGCAGTTCTCACACTGTTGTTTTATGGCAGAAATAGATGCAGCGGTGGCGCTGCCGCAGGCGAGCCTTCGACATAAGACTCTACCACCATCATAATTATTTCAGTTTGAAGGATATACCTAAGTGAAGATATAAGTCCATTGATGAAGATATTTTGCAATATTTATGAGAGAATACTTAGTGTAATATAATAATAAGTAATATACCGCGTGTTTGATTTGCGTCATACAATTCTATTGAACTTTGACGTTTGTATTTTGAACAATACTGAAACAATTAAATTCATACCTAAGTATGAATTTACTAAGGTATATACCTCGGTGGAAAAATATGCTTTTTGTATCCTCCGCATGTACAGTCGGCACGAAATATCTCTGCGATGAATGCTATATGAAGTTTGCCGAACAGCTCATCCAGCTGTGTTAGAAAATGAACTTGCTGTCTGTCATAAAAATTAATACATGTACCGATCGACTAAAGAATATCAACGGTCGTGTCTTTAAAAAAATATTATAAATAAATAAAATTTATGGTCGTCGAGTCTTATGCCGGGTGATGTGTTTCGGTTTGAAAGATATGGTTAGTCAGATGACACTGGACAGGAGGCGTTCTAACTTTCGTATTCACGTATGACGGAGCAGCATTCGTATTCACGTATGACGCCAGGCAGGACTTTTGAGTTTGGAGGTAAATGTAAATCACTTGCAAGCACAGTTTCAGTTATTTAAAGCAAAAGTTATATTTAAAAAATCTCCTCTTACTGCTTCATTATGTTTCATTTCAATTCATATGCCGATCACAGTGGACTATTTACTATGCAATTTTTTTTAATGCTTAATAAATAATATAGCTGTTATAAATTTATCAATTTACACTCTTCATTGTGACATCTTTATAATAAGGTTGGGACAAAGGACGGACTTAATCCCTAATGGCATTTTTTACCAGTAAACCGGGTGGCTGCTAAAAAAACTCGTGGCGGATGTGAGGCAAATAGGTTAACGATACCATAATATGTTACAAACTATGAGATCTATTTATGTATTTTGTGTTTATAGACAAACAGGTAAATTATTGATTAAAAATATAAATAATTCAGTACATATTTATACACACATGTATGCTTTTGTATCAGTATTAAAGAATCGACAAAAATATGTGCTTGTATGATTGTTGTTAACTTATTACAAAATGACCATAGTCAGTTGTCATGTGAAGAATTTAAATATTATAATGGTTAAATATATTTTACAGAACTCATTACAACTTAATACTCACTCACTCAAATTAGTAAATTATTAGTATCTACAGCTGTAAACAATTGATACGGTGTCGGTTTAATGATCCTTTCCTGACTCAACCCGATCCGATCCGATTCAATTTCTATAATAAGTACCTACATAATAAGAATAGAAGTTTTTCCTGTACTATTTAGTATATCAAATGGATTTATAATTGATTACAATTAACTTTTACTAATTCAATTTGTGGTTAAGCATCTCGACCCCGCTTCGGCGGGTCGAGGTTCAAACCCCGGCACGCATCTCTATTTCTCGAAATATTATTTATTCAAAATTTTCGAACTTATGTGCGCATAATGAATTAATTATCACTCGCTTTAACGTTGAAGGAAAAAATCGTGAGGAAACCTGCATGCCTGAGAGTTCTCAAAGGCATGTGAAGTCCGCCAACCGGCATTTGGCCAGCGTGGTGGAGTATGGCCTAAACTCTCTCATCTCTGAAAGAAGACCCGTGTCCAGCAGTGGGACAATAATGGGTTTATGATGATACTAATTTAATAGGCTTACTTAGTCTTCCAACTCGTACGTTGCTTGTTCCGCGGCCACTCGACTTCGGTCTTGGACCATCTTATCTCAGATAATGATGACTACTGCGGGTTAGATTTGAACGGGTTAAACAAATGAAAGACCTTGGTTATACTCAGCCAATAGGAACCGCCAGGATGTAGAGCTATGAAGTCAGTTAGATCGTAGATGTTGTCGTGTATCCGCCAGAGGCCTTCAGCGCCGTCTACCAATCGCTTGCTACCGATCCATTCTTGGGCAGTCTTCAGACTAGTATCACGAAGAGGAGGATACTTTATGTGCGGAAAGCTGACAGAGTGTTTTTCTGGATCCGGTACCATTGTTGCTGATATGTTTTAACGCTGATTCCTGTAAAAAAGAAATTTATATAACTAATTAATAATTATATTAATGTAAAAATCTTAGCTATCAAATTAATATCGCCCAGCTAAATTAATAAACATTGCTGTTTAATTCGATTTTAAATAAGTATGATAATAATACCCTTCCTGCGGCGGCACCACCGCCTGCCGTAAAGCAGCGGTGTGAGATCTGCTGTGTTTCGGTTTGAAGGGTGTGGTTAGGCAGAAGGCACTGGACAGTAGGCATTCCAACTTAGCCCTCAGGACTATCAACGCATCCACATGCAACCTCAAATGTGGATGTCCATGGGCTGCAGAGACCACATAACATCAGGTGGTCTGTATTCTCGTTTGCTATTTTGTATTTTGTATTTTGAATTTGAAAACAAAATAATTTAAATAAATGCCTTAAATGGATGTAGTAGCTTGTAAAAACTTGTATTCATTTAACACTTTTTTAATTTAATGTATATCTCCAATATATAGAAATGGTATTTCAGTGAGTGGAATCTTTATGTCCAGGTCCATTTGACCTCTCTTCATGGGATAATATTGTGTGCACATGCCCAGCAGTGGGAAATCAATGAGTAACCGTTAATTAAAATATCAAAATGAATTTATTATAAAATAATTTGATTACAAATAAGCTGTCAGAGCGAAAATAAAGTTTCATTTTGTGTGTGTTAATGTATTGAAGTGAGGGCATCGTATGGAATTCGCACGATCTTCATAAATAAGACTTTAAGCAATAACAATAATTATTTAGCTTGATTTTGACGTCGGTTTTTATTTTTTGATAATAAACTATTTTGTTACTAATTCGATCGCTTTGTAACTACATAAAATGTTATTTACCGGCTCTAGTTATATGTATATTTTATTCGTAGAATGACCAGTTCCCAAATTATTTCCTTTAATCATAAAATTCGGTGTGATGTGACTCCTACGGCTAGTATTTGACTCAAACGCTAGGTCGAATTTCTCGTTGGACTCGTGCCTATTTTTAAAGTACGCTAACCTAACCAGTTATAAATTATCATTTGCTTTACTGTTGAAGGAAATCGTGAGGAAACTTAATTGCCTGAAAGTTCTTCATAATGTTCTTAAAGGCCTACACTATGGCTTAATCCTTTCATCTCTGAGAGGTCACTTGTGCCCAGAACAGGGATAGGAATGGCTTGCCGATGAACCGCAGTACCAGCAAACCGAAGTAAAATCTTTTGAATTATAAATAAATATTAAATCTGATTCAAAAATTTATTTTATCTCATAATTTTACTTTGATTTTTCATGAAAAAGCTTCCTTCAATATTTCAGAAGTTCTTTATCCAATCTTCACCAGATTTTCTCGGCGCCAGTAATGATACCATTTCATGTTCATAATATCGAAATCAGTTCATGTATGTAGTTACAAAGTATACCCTTCCAAAAAAAGATTCAACAGCCGCCAAGGTTATGCGGTAACAAACACCTAAAAATATTTCTCTGATTACCTACCTCCATTTTTTTCAACTATTCAAAAATATATAATATACGTTATCTTCTCTGACAGTATATTGGGTACAGTAGAGTTATATGAACACCAAAAATAACAGGACAAATATTGATGTCAAAATAATAATAATTTAAAAAAAAATCATAATCGGGAGTTTTACCTTGGAAGATATCTCTTTCCTTATTTCAGGGTCTTATTACGGATTCGATCTTTAGTAAAAGATTTGGTTAATTGCTATGCAAGTGGATCTTGAAAGGAAGTAACTTGCAAAATTTTCGACTCAAGATATTAAAATTTATTTGTGGTTTTAGCAACATCCTGGCTTTGAAAATTACAGTAAAATTTGCTCTCTTGAGCCGTATAAAATGACAAGTTGTTGCATTTATATATGCACACTAATATACAATTGTAACGGGGCCATATTTTTTAAACATATTTTTGAAAAAGTAAGTGATATCAACTGTAGAGTAATCTGAACAGAACGTACAAAAAAAACAGTTTGTATAATTGTTTATCAATCAAGAAAAAATTGCTGAATAGATTTAAATGGAAGTACCACAATTTAAGCATATGAAGTTAAACTTAATCCTTGCATAAGTATGAATAAAATCAGTCCAGTTAAACCAGTGGTACAGCTTGACCTCTATGTAAGCGGGCCGTAGTCTAGTTTAAAAATAAATTATATAAAAAACACACACGTACATACGAGTACTAATAGTATGCTTTATAACATGACGAATATAAATTCTCCTAATTCTCCGAGAGCTTAAATTTCAATGGCATCTTGTTCGAAAATAAACAGAAAATTAACAAAAAAATCTTAAACAATTTTTAAATGTTGTCATTTAATTCAAAGTTAGATTAAAATATCCATTAAAAATGGTAAAAACCTTATTGACATTCTTTACTACATAAACTAATTATAAATCCAGTAAAAACCTCCATTAACATATGTACACGTGAGTACTTTAAAACTTCCTAATGGATCTTTTTATGTTAAGAACGTCACACCATATTTAAGATCACAAGATCGTTTGTTTGTGCTCATATTTGAAGTTCTTTATTTCCTTTTCAGCGGAGTGTAAGTCAAAGGACACTGCATATGATGTTAGAGTTGTACTTCAACAGCCCGTTTGAAAAAAATATGAGTGATATGTGTATTTCAATGCGCGCCGACGACACTGATAAATTTTAATAACGTGTTATGTTAGTAGTACACCAAAACAATGTCCAATATTCCTAATTCACAGAATGAAGTTGATTTTAATTACTCCGCTTGCATGCCCGAGCGACATTTCCACTATATGGAAGTACAGTACCTATATAGAAGATGAAATATCTTGTACGAGTAGTTTATAATCTATTGCTAACTAATCGTAAATCCATGTTAGTTTCCGAACATTTCATAAAAACAATGTTAAAATAATTGCATTAAAATAAAGGATGAGGCTAGTCTATGGATGAGGATGAGGATGAGGGCGAGAATGAGGCGGTCTAGTTCAAAAAATATCTATTAAACCCCTTTTTTGAGATAAACTCAGCATTATAATAAATAAATTAGTAATAGATACAATTCCTTTTTTTTTTAATATTCACATTCTACAATATTAATTTAATAATTACAATATTAATTATGTTACAATAATAATGACTACCTATGCGTGCATTTTCAAAATATGTACTTTTAAAAACATATTTTAATTGTCAAGGAAGATGATTTACTCGTATTTAGATATTAAAAGAACAAAGACAGTAATTTTTAAATTCCGGGCCACACCTATAATATATTTTTCGTTAAGTACTAATAATATTTTATTATATATGCGAATGGTAATATATGTATATGAGAATGGTGCAGGAATCACCAAATGAAATTGATCGCAAAATTGATGGTCAAAAAATGGCGAATTTGATATCAATAACACTAGGTCTGCCGACTTAGACTGTTAGGTTTCTCATGGTGTAATCTAAGGCTGTTAGGCAAGATAACCTGTCGGCCGAATAATATCTCGTGGTGCACCGTGAGAATAGTGAGAACCGCTTCTCAGTAATATCTTGTTGACGAGTTATTTAGCAAATATTTTTTCTGCATCGAAAAACCGAAATACTATTCCGTTAGATTTGAACATATAGTGTGTTAGCGAAATCTTTATTTACATTTTGTTCTAATATTATACCTACAATTTTTTGTCTGAATGCTTGTTTACCACATATTATAATTTTCTTCAATTCTATTGTTCCATTATTTAATCAATGTCAATGTTTTGCTCAAAGTAGCAAGGAGTTTCTTTAATATAGTACTATCTTACATTAACATAGTTTTACATTTTAAAACACGATCCTTATGAGTTAACTTCAATAGTAAGATAACTTTTTTACATGAATTAAAGCATACTGGCCATCTGATGTTAAATGGCCAATACAGCGAATGGAGATTTACCTACACCGAAAGTCAAAGACGTTCGGATTCCTATCTGAGATCGTACTGTTATAACCCTCAACTGTTACCTATCTTGCTTACCAGTCCTGCCGACTCATCACCTTTCCTCTAGGATTC